>JAQFZG010003770.1:0-12956 GCA_034695465.1 Entomobrya nicoleti | reverse complement strand
AGTAGTGCTAATCAATGCTACATTCAAAGTGATAATAGTAGTATTGTTTTTAGTGATATTGTACAGCTTATCAACTTGGTAAACACATGCCAAACATATGATGGACTAACTGGAAAAACTAAATTCAAGGATGGATATATCTTCCTTGAGAATCTGAAAACCCATTTTGAAAGTACACAAAAAGATATTAATGAAAAGGACGTCAAAATTGCTTATTTGCTCGAGGAAAATAATAAGCTGAAAAAAGACAAAAAAACATTTAAAAGAAAAATATCAAACAATTTTTCTGCAGTTTGGTGTGCTTAGAAAAAAGTACGTAAAATTAGAATCCGAGCTTAAAATATATCAAAATAAAACTTCACAAGACGTTCCAAAAACTATATCCGGAACCCAATCTCAGAAACCAATAGAAAATTTAAAGCAAGATTCGATACAAACTGGATCAATATCAACATCAGTGATACTACCGTTACAAGAACCACAGGCACATTTCCCACTTGCTACTGATATACAGAACTTAAATTCTATACTCCAAAATTACCAGAACGCAAACAGGATGAACCAAATGGAAGGTATTGCCAGTCTCTCAAATATAGTTCCTACACCTCATCTCAACAGCCATCAGAATGACTTTCGGTAAGCTTTGTTTTTAGTTATCCTTTTTTTCTAGCAATATATTTTTTTCCGTATTAAAATAAAATATTTGATGCAATGATGTTTTGCAGAGATGTTACCCAAACACCAGAGCCTGGTATCAGTTCAATGACACCCTCTTATCAACATTGCATGCAATGGATATCCAATGGAATTGGTAATCCAGTGAACCATAACGTTAATCCCCAAGATCCTACGACTGAGTGGGAGTCTTGGTCAAACGTGGAACCTCCGAGTAATTCTTCATTCTTCCGAACGAGTTCTAATCAAACTGAATCCAACCACACGATTGGAAGTAATGACAGCATTGATGTCAACGATGAATTCAACATGAGTTCAAATTCTTTTCCAATATTGGATTTATTCTAATAAATTATAATATGTGATGGAAGAGCCCCTTGAAAATAAACAAATAATAAATCAAAATTTCTACTTGCATATTTGTTTTTACTTTGCATGCATAGCAAATGCACAACTTTACAAACAAAATACATAAACCATCACACGTAAGCCTATAAAATATGTACCACCAATCCTATCCTTTATGCATTAAAGTTCAAAAATTATTTTAGAAAATTATAAACACCTTTTCTGTTTGCATGTGTTAACCTCACGTTTCAACTCACAACTCATAATCCTTGTATTCTTTCCATAAAATATACATTTAAAAATAGGGCCGACTCTAAACAAATTTGTACATTTGTTCACAAAAGGCAACTATGAGGATCGGTTTAGAATATGGATTAGTGGATTTTGCATGTGACTGCTTCATAGACTGCTCTTGGTGTCCTGTCAGACTTACAAAAAACTTTGGGTAGAATTTAAATGCAGTGAATCTCGCATGCTAAGTAAGGCTGGCAGTTGGGATTAAATAAAATATAAGGGCTGAATAGGTGCATGTTAAAACAAATGACAGAAGTCCTATTGACAAAGTTGTATTTTTAGAAGTGTTTTACCATAAAAAGTTCCACTCTTGAAATATTTGTGGTTTAAACCTGATTGAACTGGGTTTATAATAAAAAACCACCTGAGAGTATGTTGGTTAAACCGACAACATATTCCTTTTTATTTACTCTTTACTGTTCCGTCAGAACGGTCGAGTTATTATATTACTCTATATCAAAACTGAATCTTGATTCTAATTGTAAAAAGTGATAATTTATTTGTAGTAATATGGCTAATTCAACTCAAATATCTAGTGAAGTATTATCATCTGATATTATGTCGAACACCTCCAATTTAGAATTAACTTCATCATCCAATCAAGTGTTTGAAGTGTACTCTGATAGTGAATCCCACAACAGTTTGCCAATTGGCCAGGACAAAGATCGAATTGAAAGTGATGACAAACAAGAAATATTTATTGAGGAGAAGAATGAAGTAAATATTCTTGACGATATTATTCAGCTTATTGACCTTGTGAGCAATTGTGTCACAAAAGATGGCACCACAGGAAAAACCAAATATAAGGACGGATTTCTATATCTTGAAAACTTACAAGCCCAGTTTGAAAATATCCAGAAGGAAGTTTCTGAAAAGGGGGAAATAATTAAGGCTTTAGAAACGGTAAATTGCACCTTAAAAGAGGAAGTTTCTGAAAATGGGAAAATAATTAAGGCTTTAAATGCTGGAAATTGCACCTTAAAAGGGGAAGTTTCTGAAAAGAACAAAATAATTAAGGCTTTGGAAACTGACAATAGTACCTTAAAAGAGGAAGTTTCTGAAAAGGACAAAATAAGTAAGGCTTTCGAAACTGAAAATTGTACCTTAAAAGAGGAAGTTTCTGAAAAAGGGGAAATAATTAAGAGTTTAAAATCTGAAAATCGTACTTTAAAAGAAAATGTTACCACAACAAGTAAAGAATTGAACAATAAATGTAGGCTACTGGAAGAATTAAGAAAAAGTTTTAACAAATTACAAGATAAAATCAAGATTCAAAATGACAGTGAAACAATTGCGTCAGCTTCCATAAGTTCGTTTGAAGATTTAACGTTCAAAGTGGACAAGGTGCAGGAACGTTTCAAGCAGTTATGTTCACAAACACAGGAGAAACTTGCTACTCAAACCAAGTCGTCTTTTCATCAGCAAGATATAAACTTAAAAAAGTCCCTAGTGGATACGGAAACTTTAGTTCGTCAATTAGAACATAAAATGCGTTTATTGGGGACAAACAAAAAGAAAATAGAGGAACAGCTTGAGCACACAGAATTGTCTCTGAAAAGTTTGAAGGATATGTTGGCCATCAAATCAACCCATTCAAAACCCCAAAAGTCTCCACTGAAAGTTCGACCGGATTTCTTTGAAGGATTTGGTTTAAATACTAATGTCAAAACATCACCACCACTTTCTAAACCGTTCTTTGGACATCCATACAGAACGAATGACCAATATGACAAAAATTTACAGCTGGTAAATAATTATAATAATCAAATTACCAATTGCGTACTTTCAAACAATTTAAGTTATCCAGTAACAAAACAACCGCCACAAAAATTATCAGTTGGACATTCTGTGAGGCAAGATGATACTCTTAAAGCTCAACAATATTCAAACTTATTTGGAAATGTCCAGAATAAATGTTCACACTGTGGAATGACATTTTTTACTCTAGACCAACTTAAGCTACATTGTGATCTGGTTCAGTAAGTTTATAGTTTAAAATTTAGTTTTATTTAGTTTTTTTTGGAAGATAATCATTATTAATTGCATTAATTTTGGGTTACAGTTTCAGTCACTTCAACACTCCAGGACTTAATGAAAGGGTAATTTCATCATTTCCGCCCAATGGATCTTTCGTGCAAAACGATACTCAAAATGCACCCCCACTACAATTATTACAGACGCATTACCAGAAACATTTGTGGACTTCCTCGCAACCTTATTCATGCACAAATCAGAAGGAACCCTATGTTTATCCATCTTTGTCGAATGAAAATACACATAAACGTCATTGCGGGGATTTATCAACAACTTCGTCAGTGTACCCATTTGCTCCGAACTTAATGTCTGATAGCAGAGTTAATGCAGGTAACATGACCACAAATTAGGTTTTACAAACTTGAATTTATTCTTGAAAAAAATAAAAGTTACGTAGATTTTAATTCGATTTGGTACATTTTTGTATAGGGATTTATTAACATATTTTAAATGTAATGATTTTTTTGTATTGAGTATTTTTAAATTAACAAACGTGAGTCATAAGCAACGCTATTGAAATATTACAAAATTGGTGGTTTCTTTAATTTTAAAAGCATGATTTGACAAGTGTTTACACACAACTTATCTACCGAGCGAATAATATGAAGTAATTATTAATGCTATTACGTCTAGTAAAATATATTAAATTTTATAATAAAAATGCTCCTTCAAATGGAAAACTCAACCAAATAAATTTCGTCCACAAGTATTATGCAAACTTTAGTAAAAATAATATGTGCTAAAATTACTGTCGTGCTTTCCTGTTACATCAGTCTTTCAATGATATCACACATATTCAATCATACAAAACTGCAGAATGATTTGGTTTCAAAAAGTTTGTTTTCAAATATTTTTCTTTGCAATTTTTGATGTGTTTGAAATTTATTCCCATGTCAGCGGTTCACCAAACATTGAGAAATTGAACTTAAATACTAAAAACGCCGATTTGTCTTTATTTCTACCTGAATATGACAAGAGTTTAATATCGCTCATAAATGTAGCTGGAGTAAATATTTTACAATCTAACGTTCCTAATATTTTGATTCAACCCTATTATTTTAACTTCTCATCTGAACGTTACGAACATATCAAAAGAATACTTAAAGCCCCGTTTGATCATCTCCGTAACTTTATTAATCCTTCCCAACGTGCTAATCAATTCCTCACAGTGGGTCAGTTAGATTTCAGAAGTAATTTTACTAAATGTAGTTCCAAATACTATCTTCTTGGGCCTAAAGAATTTTGTACAACGATTAGATTTGTTGCCTTCACTGCAAATATTCGACCATGGAACTACCAGCTTAGTGTATATCTTTTCCCATCAAAGTCAGGGAAAGAACTTAAGGAATATTGTACTCATGTTTGGAATGATCTTAGCCAAAATAAATACTTGCAATTTTTTATCTCCAATAAAGCCCGTCTGTTTGTACTCGATAGTCAAGAAAGTATAAATGCGCTATATAAACATTGGTATATCCTTAGAACAACTGGTAAACTCGAGGAACTTTTAATTTTAATTATGTGTTCAACACTTAGCAAAAATAAATCCAGTTTAATTCATTTCATCGTGCCTTGCTATCTTTGCATAAAATTTGATCGAAGCTTTCTTGAAAACTTGGGAAGTATTGGAACGCAAGAACTTATTGAAAAGATGAGTGAACTGTCATTAAGTTATCTAAATGACTCAAGGGGATATATTGGCGTTCAAAATTCCGCTATTTTAAACGATTTCGAAAATATTTTCACTAGAAGAAATGCTAAGCTCTCAATTCAAGAAATTGCAGCTGAAAGGATTCTAAGTATTTTAGTATCTGTTTGGAATGCTAAAATACTAGAATTTGGCGATGAAAAAGATATAATACCATCCTGGACATTGACAAAATTTGCAGGATATGAATTTGATAACGTTGAGTTTTCAATTCCGTATTTGACACACGAAATTCGATTTATTGGTTGTGGCGATACATATGCTGATCGAAGGTCATACTTTGTTCTATTAGCAAGTTATGATCTATACAGCTGGATTTTGATGGTGCTTGTTTTGTTTGTTTGTGTGCCAACTGCATGGTCGCATATTTTTCAAGCGCCCGATACAAAATTAATCGTTCATTCTTTTCCACAAGTTTGGTTTGAAATGGCTCTAGCTATATTTAAAAACCTAACTGAGCAATCGACACCATATCCAGAAAACAAGTTTTTGAAAAATAAAACAAAAATGCGGTTGATAGCGTCTTGTTTGCTCTTTGGTATTTTGGTACTGAGCAGTGCGTACAAAAATGATAATATAAATAGTATTATATCCCCAACACGGTTTCGTCCGTTTAGAAACTTTGACCAACTTGTGGAAAATGGTTTTACTATTTATGCAGAATCAGCCGACTTATATTTGAACCGCCACTATAACTCACAAGCCGACATTTTGCTAATTTTCTTGAAAACTGTTCGTGAAAATAATCATTCGATATACACACCAGTTGGATATGGTAATATTCAAACAGAAATTTTGCTTAGGAATGTTTCTGTGGTGCAATCCTTGATAGGGATATTTTCCCATAAGAAAATAAAAATACCACGTCTTCTTCAAAAATATTTTAACGAATCATTCATGAATAGAGTAGATATTCTACCACGTCTTCTTGAATATGAAACGAATAAATACATCCCAAGCACTAATGTCACGAATACTTTCATGCAACTCCAAAAGGAAAACTCTTTGGAACAATTGCAGAAATGCAACAAAACAGTCATATTAGCCTACAGTCCAAATGTTAGAGAGTATGAGTCCCGACTATAGCTACAAGGTTTTAGTAAAATCTCGATTGGCACTGGAGATAATAAGTTTGAGAGTAGAATTGCTATTAAGCCTTTGGGTTGGTTTCCAATTTATGTTTTGCGTAGGCTTAGAGGTATTGAACATTCAGGTATTGTTGATTGGTGGAACAGTTTGGTTACAAATCATCTTGTTAGTGTAAGAGCACAAATTTATGTTCATAGAAATGAGAACATCAAGCAAAAAAGTTCAAACAAACTGTCAGAGTATAGTGAATATGGAATGTCTGGGAATATATTTGTTATATTTATGGTATATTTAATTGGATGCTGTATTAGTTTACCAGTATTCTTTTCAGAGTGCAGTATGTTGAAGGCATTGAAGTATTTAATGACGAAAATGTATGTAAAATTTCAGGTTTATTTATTTAAACTAACTTAATTCATATGCTTTTGTGTTGATACATGAAACTAATCGTGTGTTTTGAAAAAAAAGGTTTCGAGAAACATTACTGTACTTTAATCATTTCAACTGCTTTAAAAATGATTAATTTTTACTAATTCAGTTTTAAAAGAATTAATTTTTCAAAGAGAAGTTCATAAGTAAACCGATATTGTAAAAATAGCTAATCATGTATGCAATTAAGCCAATAAATTAATACGTGTTGTGCATAACACAAATGTGATTACTTCTTCTCATGCACCAATGAGAGTGGAGATGATCCTTCGAAAACATTGATGTTATGATGTTTGATTTTTAATACAATACCAATATATACAATTTGAACATGAATAGTTGTTATTTGTGCTATAAAATAAAAATATACCACAGAGCAAATTCTTTTTTTATTCACCATCATCGAATTTGCATATTGGAAGATAACTTACATTTTTATTTTTCAAATAAATAAGTATATATAATAATTAATTTGGTGCTTTTGATAAATTCACTGGCCATAAATTTAAAGATGTGCATATTTTGACTGCATTGAGATAAAAAAGTCCAGAATTTCATAAATAGAAAAAGTACTCCCTCCAGCCGCAATTATTTGTCTTTACAACAAAATATGTAAAAATTCAGAAAAAATATTCAATTATCAAAACGTCACGACTACTATAAAAACACTTCGGAATTCAGTACAGTAAAAGTTCAACATGTATTTTGTAATATGACTAATAATACATGTTCTATACGACCCACCCATACTTTTCTACTATACACCTTTGAATAATATTACAAGTTTAATAATGAATACAAAACAAGTTATGCTTCATCGGGTATTAATTATAGATAGAAAACAGTAGAATGTTGGAGCACTTCACTAGTGGCAGTTATGTCAGACTTGTACAAATATTAGGTATGATCACACAACACATTTTTTTAAAATGTTGGATCACAAAACCTGGATAAATAATTATATGAGTAAACATGTTTTGAGTATTTTTTTCAATTTCCAAAACTTTTCTTGAGTCTGTAGCTTTGATATTTAATACAGCATTTATGATTTCCTAAATTAAAAAAAATATGTGCAATATGGCTAGTATTTACATACAACTCATTTATTTACCAAGCGCATAGTTTAAAGCACTCTATGAATCATATTTTTGTTTATTAAAATTCCTCAAATTTATCAATCAAATATTGCTATTTTACCGATGAAATTTGGCATCAATAATTTCATCCACAAGTGCTAAATAAACTTTAGCAGAATAATATGTGCCGAATCTATTGCCGTCCTTTACTTCACCTCAGTCATTCAATACCACTGCTCAAACTAAAAAATATAGAAGACAGTAAAATGATTACAATTGGCTATATTTGTTTCTATATTTTCTATGTTAGGATTGTATTTTCTCAGAATATATTTGTTTCGGAAATTTACTCCTTTGGCAACAATTCACAGAATGTAGAACCATTAAAATCGAACATAACACACGCCAATTGGTCTTTACTTCTTCCAGAATTTCATAACTGTTTAATTTCAATTAGAAATTTGGTTGGAGTAAACATTATACAGTCAAATATACCCATTATTTTATCGCAACTCAAATCCTATAAATTCTTCTACGAACGGGTCCAATATCGAGATGGTTATTTCCACAGGAAGTCAATACGATATGTTATAATAAATGCTTCTCCACAATTTGCTAAACAAGTGCGCCAACAAGTTCGTTTTGACGTCAGCAATAATAAAACGAAATGTAATTCAAAATTCTATCTCGTTGCGTCTAAAGAACTTTGTTCAAAAATTAGATTTCTTAACTTTACAGCAAATATTCGACCTTGGAACCATGATCTAAGTGTCTATCTCTTTCCAACAAATTCAAATGTAGAAAAAACTGATCATTCTATGGATGCTTGGAATGATCTTAACCAAATTGAAAATCTTGGAATAGCAATTGTGAATAAAGCACGACTACTTGTACTCGATAGCGAACTACGTAAAAAAGCTCTAAATCGATATAGAATGATGTTAGCGTCATCTGGTAATTTTCAGGAAATTCTAATAACAATTATGCATATAAACCTAATGAAAAAGCAATCAAGTTGGATTCAGGTGTTTATATACTGCAATTACTGTTTGACACATCTAATTTACGTTCCCGGAAATTTACGTATGATTGGCTTGCAAGTCCTTCTCGAAACGATAAGTGAAGCTTCACTAAGCTCCTTTAATTATTCTAGGGGATACATTAGCATACAAAATGCCTATATTTACAAAGATTTCCAAGTAATTCAACGCAAAACCAATGGTAAAAAGGTTAAACATTCAATTCAACAAATTATTGCCAAAAGGATCTTAAGTCTTTTGGAACACGTTTTAGGTCCTCACGCTGAAATAATTATATATGAGGACGAAACAAAACCATCCATATCAATAGAAAAATTTGTAGAATATGACTTTGATAGTGTTGAGTTTTCAATACAGTATTCTTCCCATGAAATCCGATTTATTAGCTGTGGAGACACATTTTCTGACCGAAGGTCATACTTTGTGTTATTAGCAAGCTTTGATCCATACTGTTGGATTATAATGCTACTTGTTTTGTTTGTATTCACTCCAACAGCTTGGATACATATTTGCAAAGCGTCTGGAACAAATTCAATCTCACATTCATTTCCCACTCTTAATCAAATTATTTTGGCAATATTTAAAAATGTAACTGAGCAGTCCACCCCATTTCCAGAAAACATGTTTTTGAGACATAAATTGCAAATGCAATTGATAACGTCTTGTTTACTGTTTGCAATATTGGTACTAAGCAATGCATACAAAAATGATAATATAAATGTTCTCATATCTCCAGTACGATTTCGGCCGTTTAAAAGTTTCGATCAGCTTGTTCGAAACAACTACAAGATTTACGTGGAAGCAGGTGATATATACCTGGATACCGGTATTCGCAAGCAAGCCGATATATTGCTAACTTTCTTAACTACTATTCGTGAAAATAATCATTCAGTATACACACCAGAAGTTAGTTTTGATGGTGACGAGGGACGGACTTTGTTGAGAATTGATTCTGTACTGCAATCTCTTATTAGAATATTTTCGAGCAAGAAAATTAAAACGCCGCATCATATTGAAAAATATTTTAATGAATCTTTTATGGAAAAAGTAAATATCATACCGTATGTACTTAAATATAAGAAAGATGAAGATATAAAAAACCAAGATATTACAAGCGCATACACACTTCTTCAAAAAGAGCAATCATTTGCCCTTTTACAGGAATGCAACAAAACGGCTATTCTCACATACAACCCAATTGTTAGAGAGCATGAATCAGGTTTAAAGTTACAAGGTTTAACGAAAATCTCAGTTGGTTCTGATAAATTGTTTGCAAGTAGAATTGCCATTAAAACTTTGGGTTGGTTTCCCATGTTTGTGCTACGTCGGCTTAGAGGTATGGAGCATTCAGGTATTGTTGACTGGTGGAGTGAATTGGTTACAAATCATCTTGTTAGTGTTCCTGCGCAGAATTATGTTCATCAAAATAAAAATATTGGGAACAAAAGCAAGAAACAAATATCAAAACGTAGTGAAGGGGGATTGGATGGAAATATATTTGTTATATTTGTGGTTTATCTAATTGGATGCTTTATTGGTTTGCTAGTTTTCTTGCTGGAAAAAGGTATGGTTTTGTGGACCAAACTAAAAGCGTAGTTTCAAGCATTGTTGTAAATGTTTCAAACGACCAGAGTTTCATTTTTTAAAGTAAATAATTTTTATTTGAGGTAATAAAATAAGTAAGGACACAAACAACCACATTCGAATATAACTATTTTGTTTCGTTTGAATAAATCTACTTGTATTTTATCCTGGTACCTTGAGCGTATTTATAAAAAATACGTGAACGCTGTGGTTAATCTATGATTTGATAATGAACTTTGATGCTAACGTTACAGGTACAATCTCGTAGTGGTCACTTGTTAACTTATGGGTTTCAAATTGTTGTTCATGTAAAACAAGAAATCGATATGCATATATTAAAGATACTATAACATTTTCAAATCGTAAATCGATTCAAATTAAAATTTTCGGATGTATTTTATTTTAAAGGAGTCAAATATAATGTAAAAACCATTCAAAAAATACTTGTACACCCAAATTCTTAATCGAGTTAAAATGCATCGGGATACTTTTGGAAAAGTTGTTGGTAAAACTATTCAGTTCATAACTTTTACTAAAAAGGAACTATAATTTGACAAAAATTCCATTTATTGGAGCACTTACGTAAGTGCTTCATTATGTTCGGGGTTGTTGAGTACGCAAATGTTTTCAGTTTCTTACAAATTTATCCAGTATTTACTTTATATATATCCTTAAAATAACAAGTTTTCCAACTACCACGAAACCAACTAGCCCACATGTCATTTCGATTAAAGATCGACTTGGTTGTTTCAAGGTTTTTGTTAATAGCTAAATCAACCAGATGATATGTTTTGGAGCGGCTTCCATTAGTGTTTATTCGACAAAGAATATTTAATTTAATTAACAGTCAATGATTTTTAATTAGCTTAGATGGCAGAAAGCAATGAACTATTTTCCCTAGACCTAAGCACAAACCATGATTGCAAATAATTTAATTTAAAACACAAGTCTTTGAGACCTGTATAAACACAAGTCTCAAAATATTAATTTTAATTAATAAACTACTGTAGTAAAAAAATATTTTGAACCGTAATTGAGCTATAAGCTACCAATACTACATGCTAATTAAATCAGTAACATTTTAAACAGCATTTTAAGCAGTAAATTTAGCAGTAAAATAAAAAGCACCATCAGCTGTATTTGTTTACATAAGAAATATATAGAAAAAAAGATTAAGTGACCAAACAGTTCTATCACCAGTACACATTAAATTAAGGAACGAAAGATTTAATGGAACTTCTGTCATCGGTCCCGGTACATATTAATTATGCTTGAATATAGTGCCGGGCGCACTTAAAAGTAATTAACGCAATATACCTTAAATATTTTACTTCCAACGACTAACTAGCTGAAAAGTCGCTACTGAAGTTTTTTTTTTCTGGAAATAATATTTCACAGCATAACATGATGTCAGGGCAAAAAGGAGCCAAGAAGGTCAAAACCACGGCAACCAATGACATTGACATGGAAAGCAATACATCATCCGAAAACTCAACGATAGAAGAAGATGTTCGAGAACCTGAATCGACGGAACGTAGGAAGAGAAAAATAAAGCAGCCCAAAAATGAAAGACACACATGCTCCTGTTCGACAGTACTTCAGATGTTTGAAGAAATGAAGAAACAAAATAAGGAAATTAGTGATCAGCTCAGAAACTTGGACAAGAAAACAGACCCAATCAAAAACATTGAAAGCTCGATTGAGCAACTTCAAAATGACGTTAAAAATACCAACACAGAGCTAACTACTCACCAATCACTCATTAAAAAATTACAAGAAGACCAAGATGCGACAAATAGCAGAATAACTGGTTTAACACATCAGAAAAATCATCTTGACTTGGAGCAAAGAAAAATGAACTTCATCATTTCGGGATTGGAGGAAAATCAGAACGAAGACACAAACTCACTCGAACAGAGAGTACAGAACATAATGTTTCATGTAACTAACACCAGCATCGAAATAGACACAGTGGCTCGAATGGGAGTTTACAACCAATATGCCACAAGAAAAGTTCACGTGAGACTTACCAAGGTCAAAGATAGAAATCTAGTTCTCCAAAACAAAAAGAAGACTACACGTGGAATATTTATCAATCCGGACCTTCCAAAAGATATCTTAAAAGCGGAAGCTCTGCTTCGCATAAAAGGCAGAGAAGTCAAAGCTGCGACAGGAAAGGAAATAACAATCAACTATAGGAAACTAACCGTGGAATCAGAAACAGAGATGTACACATTGCAAGACAATTTTACTTTCGTTTCAAGGCCAAAGTCTCAACCTGGATCATCCCAAAATGTTCAACCCTCTCCTTTTTTAGGAAGAGCCAATCATTAAACATAGGTCACCTCAATGTATGTTCAATATATAATAAGTGTGAAGAGATAAAAAACTTAATTGTCGAAGAACAACTTGACATATTTTGTGCGACAGAAACGAACTTAAATACTGACATGACTTTAAATACCTTAAATAACTATAATATAGTACGAGCAGACAGGGACTTGGTAAAAGTTGGTAAAAAATCAGGTGGCGGCATAGCAATATTTTCACAAAAACACTTAAATGTAAATGAGTTTGAGTTCAAATGCAAAACAGAAATTGGGTACATATCTTTTATTGAGTTCACAGGTATTAAACTAAAAATTGACAACCACAAAACACTTGCAATAGTTTGCATTT
>JAQFZG010003769.1:0-12965 GCA_034695465.1 Entomobrya nicoleti | reverse complement strand
AACAACAACTGCATAATATTTATAACAAAAGTATTACAACCAGCATGACAAGATATTTTTTGGGAGGGCCTCGCCTGGTCATGAATATAGTTTCCAGTCATTCATTCAGTTTTATAAAGATAACAATGAGGACCCACCAAGACGATGTCACTACTTCTGTCACGCAGGAAAACGGATTTGAGCAATGAATTGATTGAAAAGGTTAAAATATAATAATATGCATAAAATTATTTTATTATTCCAAAAAACTAGCCATCACATATTTAGTTTAATATAACTGACCATGTTACGTTTCTTATTAGTTTAAATGTCAATGCCATGTTCCTGAAAGACAACAACGATCTACCTAGTCGGTAAGTCTACAGCATTAGAGTTTTTATTATAAGCGTAACTCAAAGTAAACAAAAAAGAAAATTCCATTTAAACAAATCCGTTTTGCACTCACACATCTGGAAAAAATCTTGTCACAATAGCAAGTATTAAAACACCAACTAAACTGCCTTCATTTAATTGCAATCTCACATAAATTTCCACCTTCTGTACGTATTCACATCAATCCATCTCTCCTCATTCCATTACTGCTTAACTTACGTCAGTATATTCAGTTCAAGTGTTTTCGGAAGCCTTTTCCAAGTCTAACGACCCATGAAATGAGTAATGACGAAGAAACGCCTGAAGAAAAAGAGGGTGACAAAGCAGTAGTCAACACACACACATCCATAAAAAGGAAGACTAAGAAAAATCATCACCGGATCGCATCACATTTTCTCAAGCAAGGCAAAAAAGGGTTGTGTAGCATTTTTTCTTCTTCTGTTGTACTCGTAAGGATGGATTGTACTAATATCGTCGGCATTCTTTTTTCACACATTTTATCAGTTTGATTCACAAAAGAGATAAATGATGATGCGGATATTTGGAATGTGTGCATTATTTGGAGAATATACACCTATTATTATGCTTATGCATCTCTAACTAAAATAATAGACCTAAATACTACATACTACAGACATACACTCTATTTATCACCGCATAAGTGTAAACAGCATGTCCCCCTGTGTTTTTTCATTTCACATCAGAAAACACTATCAGTAAAAAAAAGTTGTTTTTTGTCTTCTTCCTTCTCCGCCTTCCTTTCATCCACTAAAAAATGAATGAGTGTGAATTGTAAAAAAACACAATACAAAAATGTAAACCATTTTTTAGCAGTGACATCGCTCTTTCCGATTTTTTATAGTTCATTTTACTGCTTTTATGCTGCTGCTTCTTCCTTACACTGTACAAACAAACTACTCATTCATGATGGCTGGCTTGCATCGGTGGTGGTGGCGATGAAGAGACAACTGATGGAAAAATGTTATTATCAGAATCATGTATCTTTTTTCGTTTTTTTATTTTCTATCTTTACAACAGCTTGTCTCAAAAAGGAAAGTCATTTTATATTCCATGTATACCTTGAGTAACTATATGCATGCATCTATAAGTCGTACATGTATGTATTTGTGTAGCACACCGTCGTCAATTAAGGAAATGGGTGACACATCCCATATCTCTACTCAAGGAAAAAATGGGAGTGAAACATAATACCAAATATCATCATTTTTATCATCGTCCTCATCATCATAATATTTTCCTAAACACATTTTTCTTCTTCTCGTTCGGCTATAAAATAAAATGCATGAGTGTGCACCGATGTCGTCGTTGTTTTGTGTATTTTTTTTACCTTATATTGATTCATAATAATAATAGTAAAAAATATTTAGCGTGCATTCTACCTATAAAACCTTTTATGTCGCAAAATGCAATATATTTTTTTTCAAATACAATACGTAAATGATGACGATGATGATGATAATGCGATATGGTATCGAATTCTCGTATCTGTTACAGTACAATGCGTGTTTCTCCATGCATCTGTAATGCGTAGTTGTCTTTTTTAGCTTTGGCTTTGAGTGTGTTATAAAAGAAGGTGGACGTATATGGAAGTTAGAAATGTACGACGACGTTTGCGCGGTTGTAATATGGATGATTCTGTCACATGTTTATGTCACCTCCACACAATAAATATACTTAGAAATTGCCGACCGGACGATCCCATTGCAGTAGTGTTTTTTATTTTGTATTTATTAAGCGAACAAGAAAGAACCATTTATTCACATGCGGTAGATGTGTAATGGGCAGAGCTCCACTAAATCATACACAGAATAAAATTGGAGATAAAATACAGGGAAAGATAAAGGGTTAAATATAATAACATAAAATAGAAATGCCGGCGATAAATTAACTTTAAAATATCTAAACCTGATGAAAATACATTTGGAACAGATAGAAACTTTTTAAACTTGTATACTTAAAGAAATATATTTTTAACACGAACATTTCTAAATTGTTTAGGCCTACGAGCTTGTATAAATAAGACTTGTTGTTTAATGTGTTTGGCTGAAAAAAACCAACACATCATTCCAACGATGGCTAGCAGTAAATAAAAATGGCACATTTTGTCTCTAAATGCAGAGCTCATCGATGAAATTATAAATCAGGTTAGAATTTGAGACTCACATCAGTGAGCCTTGTATTGATTAACTGTTTAAATTCGAATGAAATATGCATACTGAAATTAAAATTAAATGACACTTAGGTTAAATTTGTCTATATAAAGGTATGCAAAAAATGAATAGGTGTGGTTTACATTTACTGATCTGATCATCAAGTAAACTTTGGCGTGTACAGTTCAGTGTTACATATTTAGACTTAGTCCTGTGCCGATTCAAATTTTGAAGTATTTCCGAGAAATTCTTTATTCATAAAGATGTATAGTTTCGTTTCGGATGTTTAGTAAGGTGAAAACATAGACTGAACATTATGATATTCGTACAACTGATAGTTACGAATGCATGGTGAAAACTGTGTTGTCTTACTCAAGTTTTTGTCAATATTATGTAAATAACTATCCGCATTATTGAAAAAACATTGAAAGCATCAAAGCATAAATCACCACTTCCTCCTTAGATGCCAGTATATTTACTCTTAACACTATGAATACTCTCATGGGACAATTCTCTATATACCATTTTCTCCATCAATTAAGTCATTTTACAGTTTATAAAAACACTAACCACACGCATGAGACCATCTTCTCAGCAGAGCGACTCTGTGACATCCCGTTTTTTCTCTAATGTAAAAAAAAACATTTCCCTTGAATGAAAATTGTGTGTATTCATATGCAGATCTTAAACCATCACACTAAGCTGATAAAGCGAAGCACTTCTCTAACATCATCGTCTCACATGTTAGTTTCCGTCCTCCATAAAAAAGCGAAGATGAAGTATGGTGTATGATGGTGGAAGGCGCACTCCCTCAACACAAGTGAAAGTAAAATATGGAGCCGAAGAAGAACCAACCGCGGCGAGGAGAGAAGAAGAATGATAAATGCGTCAACCAATCTATGTTGATATGCATATTACTTGAGAAATGGGAAATATAAATTTATATCACGCGAAAGGAAAGGCAGGCGTACCAAAATATTATTATTATTATGGAACCATACCACACTGATGACAAAATCAGTTGCGTTCATTTTTAAAATCTCCCTTATTTTTTAGATGACAACCAAGAAAACCACACGGAAGAACTGCATAGTAATAATAATGTAATGCAATGTTGATGATAATAATACTGCACACATTTTTACATTATGTGCATGCTTCTCCGTTTTTTTGTTCGCTTTTCTACTTCCTAACAAACTTCTTTCGCATATTTCATTTCTGTACGACCACACGACGGAACTGAAAAATCCAACGCAAAAAAGTGCGTTGCTGTTGTTGCATCACAAATTTATGAGTGCGAAAGTCATTTTCCCATATTTATGCACCACATTTGTTAAGCAGCTAACAACACCATAAATATTATATGTATCACCATGCTATAAATATTATACAAATATGTTGTTGTACTTGTTAGTAGCATAAAAATGGATCGTTAATTTTTTTCCACAAACATTTTACTTTATTTTTGGGTGGCTATCACAGCCATTTTACTCATATACACTTGATCGTTTCAAACCTAAGTTGTTGATTCGTATTAGGTACGTATATACCCATGTATGCTTTACTCACGCATGTGCGTTAAATATACAAAAAATACTTTTTTAAATTCTTGCCTGAAAAAATCTGGTTTCGGCTCGTTATCTCATCACATCATCATATCAACATCGTCGTGCATGGTTGTCGTACAAACATGATGATTCAGAGAAATGCAATTCCAAACTCTTTCAGTTTTATCTTTATACAGAAACTATATATGGCTATAACAATGTGTATGCATTTGCCTTATAATCAAAATCATTTTACGCAAGAAGTAAACTTCACGACAACGCAACGACAACATGGATTTCGGGTGGGTAGACTTTACACACATTTGGCTCGACACTCTCAAACTCACACACCAGACGTTATTGAACGTGTTAGATAAGTAAGATATTTTAAGGAAAAAACAGCATCGTGTTCATTTCATTCATATTAAAATAAGTATTCCAACAGCATCTTCATTACGATGACTCCTTTTCTCATAGTGGCAAAGGCTTATGTACATATGGCATATCGTTTAAACCTACCTTACAATCAACTTGTCTTATATGAGTGTACGTGCCAGCTCATAACTGTCGTGAATATCATTTAATGTATATTTTCAACATTTTTTATATCCTCACGTCTCAAAACATTCCTGTCATTTCCCTTTTACTTTTTTTCACTACCAAAATTTTTTGGAACAGATTGGAGCAGCAGTGAGCATTTTCATCATACTTTCTAAACAAAACTGCTGCTCCTTATTTTTTGCTGGAACTTTAAAAAAAATTGAGAGGTACACTGCACATCAATGTAAGGACGATGATGACTACAGATTTGGCTCCTGTGTTACACATTTTAAAATTTGTTGATCGATGATGCACATAAGTACATTATATGTTATAATGAATTTCATATCCATCGTACACAAAGTCAACATTTTTTGTTGCAATTTTTTATCTTGATAAGCTTGTGCAATTGCTCGAAGCAGTGAGTGCAACATGAGACGCAGTAAAACTTTGGAGATTTGAGAAGATGAGTTGAAATTTGAAACAAAATACACAACCGCATTGACTTACTTAAACGGTTTATCAGAGACAAGGCAAGAAAGAGGGAGGAAATGGATACATTTTAAAAATATTTAGCTTTCTCAAAAAAAAAAGTACAAACAGATATGTGTGCTATTATGAGTCCTAGTCACGATGCGATGTAAGTGTGAGATATGCGATATTACTTTCCAATTATACAAAAATGCTTCTAAAACACATTTTTCCTTTTTTCCACACAACTTGTAGCAAGAAATTATGGTGATGTAGCAAAAAAAATTGTTCACCAGAGAAAAGCTTGATGTGTATTTTAAAAGTTGTGAAATCGTAAAATCGCATGGACATAAGATAAAAAATGTAATGCTCTCATATATTCCTACATAAACATTAGGGAAAACAGATTGAAGAGATATATTTTTCCCTAAAAAAAGATATACACACGCACGTACGCGTACGCACACAAGGAACCGACTCTATTTTGATAAATGCTACAGATTTCGTCTTGAATGGTGGTGTTTGATGATGGTGGTAGCATAAAATTTTGTAGAGTTTAGTAAAAAAAAAGCGGAAATGCATCGTCATCTCATCGTCGTCATCATGAAGAAATCACGCAGCTCAGCTCAAAGTAAGAAGCTAAAGTAGGAAAAAACACTCACTCACGCACATATTCATTTTCCCATTTTTATATCCAGTACACACGGGAGGCAAGAAAAAATTAATGGTTGCATTGTATAATAATAAGTATTGCTGTTATATATATCTGTATTTTCTACCCGGATTGGTTTTTTATATTAAGCAATTGAGAAGTAACACGAGAAGTTTGACACAGAGATGAAAAAACGATCCTTTTTTCCGCTGTTAAACCATCTCCATCTGTTTATTCATCTCACCATCATCTCATCTCTTTAAAAAATCTAAGAAAGCTTTTGTGTGATCCAAGCAAAATATTTTTTTAACGTTGAAAAAGAGTTTTAAAGAAAAAGGAAAACAGTTTAGAGATTCACGCAAAGGGATGAATGTGAGAGTATTATTGCAGGGAGGACTGTTGAATGAGCGCAATGATCATCAACATGATCACTTCTTCTTTGCAAAAAGCTTATTTCTTCGTATTGTTACTATTACTTTGCTAGGAATGTGTAAACTAGACTGTTTGTACAATTCAGCCTTGTATGGGGTCTATTTTCTTAGAAAAAAAGTAGCAAAGAGTATATATAGTGATTCTTGTGCTTAAGTTAGATTAGGAATGTACCAGAGAAGCAAAGAACTCTGGCTACATTTGCATAATTCATGCGGATTTCTGGAATTCCGGAAGCTCTTGTGGGCTGTTTGCCAAAACAACCTCCTGTCATTTCCCCTTTATGCCTAAGCATACACAAGAAAATGTACTACAAAGTAGTCAAGAAACCAAGAAAATACTGCAAGCAAAGTTAGTTTTACTCATTTTATTAAGAGCCTGAGTGTATGTGTACCCGTTTGGTGTTGCACTTATTGTGGATCTGTTTCCTTGAACTTTAACTTTGATGGTGGCTGTCTTACCATTTTATACTCTTTTTTACTGCGCTCTTTACAGTTTATGCAGACTACCAAGTATACCTAGTGAGTTTAAGTCCAAGAACAAACCAACAAGTTACAATTTTATTCGTTATTCTTCTAAATTCGAAATATTGGGTATTTATCTACAAAATTGTTGAATTCTTTAATAAAGAAAATGCACCAACGGATTATCTGACGATTGGATTATTTCTGCAATCTGTTCATTCAAAAATTATTGTTTTCTGAAGCTTATTGCCGAAGCACAATAAGTTTATCGTCAAAACTCAAATGTGTACGTTTGAAAGATTATTATCAAATCCACAGAGAAATTAAGCTATGATGAAATGAGTCCCATTGATCTATGCATGCTTTCCCTTTTCCCAAGCAATCAGTCTTTTCTAGGAAAGCTTATGAAAATAAAAATGAAAGCACTTCATTTATCATGATGACGATGACAATAGAGCTCTCTACCAGACTTGTAATGCTGTACCGTAGCATAAATATAGCACCTGGCGAAGATTTGGAGAGCATTAGCAGCAGCTGGTCTGTTTTTGGGTTTGTAACAAAGTCATACATCCATCCTAAAGCCTACTTTACCTGTCTGCTGTCTGGTACGAAAATCTTAATGAATTCCAACTAAGTACACGTGTATAACGATAATGATGAAAGGATACCTCGAATACCCCATCATTGGTTCTTAGGTATACTCATCATGATGCCCCATGATGATGTTGTTTAATAATATGGTTGTGTGGATAGACTAATAATAGCACTGCTGAGGGTGCTACAATCAAGAAAACGCAAATGAAATTTCTCTCATTTGCTCACTCACGGGATGCGTGTTTTTATTTCCCCTCACTTTCATTTCAAAGGGGGAAAAGGTATAGTTATCAATTTTGTTGAAACTTCATCAGAGCAAAGAGGCGGAGAGAGTGCACACCAGGGAAAATAATGGAAAACCAAAGTGGATCTTATTACTATTACTTTTTATTCTTCTAAAAGAATTCCTGGAACACAATAACAAAGAAGATTTTTCTTTCGTGATTCACGCACGCACTCAACTTAAAAACTCTCATAAAGTGAAATTACGTAAACAGATTCCTCTTTTACTGCTGGAAAATTTATTATTATTATTACTTTAGTTTAAGTACAGTAGATGATGTGCACTTATGATGACTGCATGAGATTTTATCAATTCTTTTTTTTCAGAGATTGCAATTTTCCACTGCATCCTCTCCTCATCCAGTCAGTATAATCCTTTATAAAAGAGTTTCATCTACTCCTAAAACTGCACTCATGATGACGATGTTTTTTGTTGCTGATGACTTGGAAGATATTGTTAAAGATTCAATATTGTAGTGCGTGCACATAAAAAAGCGGTGCATACAGAATATTTTATGCTGCATGCATGTGGACGAGTACAATTTACTTAATAACGTTTTTCTGGAGAGCATCCGCCGCAACTTTTTTTATGTCTTCTTCATCCTGTTCCTCTATCTCACTCATTTTCCTCTACGGCTCGTACACGTACACGTGTCTTCAGCTGCCAAAAGCATATAAGTTGTTTCATAAGTACTCTCTCTCTCTCTCTTTATGCTAAGCTTTCTTTTAGAAAATTTCTAAATATTACTAAACAACTTTTGACGATGTATATGTAAGTACTCCACACGCATTACATACTTGAAGAAGTGGCATTAAAAAGAGAAAAGTTGAGAGTGAAAGCAAGTAGCAGCAATATAAGTAAAGAAATTGCCTTTTTTACTCTCCGCTTTTCTCATATGCACAGCAGAGAGCAGCTCATCAAGTTTTCCCCCTTCTTCTTTCCTCGTGCCTGCTAAATCCAGAAGAAATATTCTTCAAAGTTTCATCTCTCTTCTGACTTGACTGTATTATTAGTCGAGTAGCTTCTCATACAACATAACTGACAGAAGATAGACATAACATTCGTCTATTTGCCATACTGCTGTTAGAGGATGTGAATTGAGTGCTGCTGCAACAGCGTAAAGCTTAGAAGAAAGGGCTCATCATCATCATCGCATCGTCCTTGTACAGAACAAAACAAATACGAAAAATATAATGCAAATAGTACACTACTACTACTCAACAAGATTTTTTCATGCATACAAATAATGCAGTACATATTTTGTATCCTTTTTTGTATGAAAGCTGTAGGCGCTTGAAATGAACAAATAGAGAGACAAAATGTTTTCATGTTCTTTTTTTTGTACTTCATCTTGTGCTGCTATTTAGTTGTTGTGTAGTAGACGATGACTGAGTGAGTGAGAGTGTAAGAGACACAAAAGATAAAACAGCAAAAGCAGCGTGCAACAAAATATAAACTTTTTTCTTTATGTAAAAAAGCAGCAAAAGGGTTAATATAATAGAAAGTAAAAAAATGCAAGACGAGTTGTTTAGAATAAGCTTTGCTGCTTCTTTTCTTCTGTATGTTGCGTGTGCATTACCACCACATCTCATTTCTTATTTTCCTCTTGTTTGACTGGCTGAAAGGATGCATGCGTGCATCATAATAAATGTGTATGTGCTTTTACTTCGTTTCGTTCTACTGTTTGTATTCATGCAAAGAGGCGGAAGAAACTAAAAGAAAAAAAAGTTTGTTTTAAAGAATGAAGAACAGCAAA
Source organism: Entomobrya nicoleti (assembly GCA_034695465.1). NCBI lineage: Eukaryota > Metazoa > Arthropoda > Collembola > Entomobryomorpha > Entomobryidae > Entomobrya > Entomobrya nicoleti. Next base: position 3,686 of record JAQFZG010003769.1, on the reverse strand, counting down.
AAAAATATAACGCTTTGCACAAACAGTGGAGTGGTGCGGTGGTTCTTGTTGCTTTTATTTTCGATTCTCTGTCTTTCTTTTTAGCCTTCCAGGTTTTTTGGTTTGATTGTTTTTTGTTTTCTTTATTTATTTGATGTGAATATTCTAGTAATCTAGTAAGTATTCTTATTTCACTTTGCTTTGCTGCATTCAAGGAAATAAAACACTTCTTATTCACAATCAAATCTTAGTTTTTTTTGAAGGGGTGGAAAATGGCCAAAATGGGTGGTTAGTTTGTGCATTCGCTCGTTCGCTCCGCTCACTCATTCATTCATTCTCAATGTCTCAAAAGAAACCCACATGAAATGAAAGTAAAAAAGAAAGTTGCGTTTTGTAATAATATTATTTTCTGGTATTTGTCATGTCTTTATATATTTTGTATCACAGTTTGAAATCTAAAAGAAATGTATGTATGTATGTACATATTTCTCTCTAGAGTATGTGTGCGTGTAGGAAGGAAGAGGATGTCAAAGGAAATAAGAGAGCTCTTGGCGCTCAAACAAACAATATAGTAAATTCCATTATTATGTAACCCACTCCAAAAAGAAGAAGAAAAAACAACTTGAAACTAAATAGCGGCATCAACAAGAAAAAAGTATCAAAAAGAACTAATAAAAGCTGAATTTCTAGAGGAATCAGAAGATAGAAAGCAGCTCTCTTTTTTCAGTCAGTCGCCGCTCCGGATTTTATTATTTCACTTGGGAGAAAAACGAATGCCGGATGGATGATGGCTATGTCCATACATGTGAAATGCGAGTTTTGTTAGTGGTGATGCCATTATTTTGTGTAGTTCTCTCTATCCTATCGTAATAATGCATGTATATATCTCAATTTAACTATATTATAAAATACTGGACTAGTAACAATTGTAAAAACGGAGTCCATGCAAATTTAAGTTGCTTCCATCCTGCATACCACAAAAACGTGGCACCCAAATTACCGCAAAATGATACGAACGGAACATCCAAAATTCAGCTGATAAGCCAAAAAAAGTAAAATAGAGATGAGTATGTTTACGGAAGAGTGTTTTTGTAGATTTTATGTATATTGGACTAGTAATGTATAATTTTACCCCAAAAATAAAGTAGTAATAATAGTAATATAATAGCCTGCTTTGCACATTTATTATGGAGCAAATACATCCATATAGGTACAAAAGAATGCAAGGTATCTATATGCTTTTACACTATATTAAATGCGATGTGGTCCAATAAGCAAAATAGGTAATACACTATATTTTTTGTGGGTTTCTGTGTTTTATTATTGTAAGCTCATGGTTTTTGTTTTGGAGAGACAGACAGTTGAACTGAGCTAAAAAAAACTGGGATAATAAGCTTGTTTCTATCCTCCAGCCTGGTAAATAAACCAGTATGTTTTTGTATGCTGGTGAGTTTCTAGTTTTACTATTATATTTTTTCCTCTTTCTAGTGTTGTTCCGCTTCCCTTGTTCATGTTTTCTCTCTCTAGTTTCATTTCATGTGTCCTGTAGTGGTAGGCTGTTTACTGTCTACGTATTATTATTCAGCAAAATATATAATGTACGATATACATTATACATATATAACATCGTCGACTGTAACAATGTTTGGCATTGCGTCGTATTATTAACCAAAAACGTCCCTTATAATGATCCATAGCAAATAAACTTGCTCCCTAGAAAGTAGTACATTTCACTATTATTACCACACACCACCACCAGTATTTTTGCACAAATTCTACACAAGTATTACATTATGCTCCGCACTCCAAATGTCTACGAAGCACAAAAATCTGCATGAAAAATCAACCTGGTTTTCTCGTTCTTGTTTTGTTTGCCAGCACATTAGGGAAACATTAACTCCAGGGAAAGCACAAAATTTGCATTGAATTGAAGGCACGGGATACACCCATATACTACCCAAATGGATTATAAATATGTAGGTATTAGTATTATGCGTATATTTTGACATCTTTTATTTCGAAAATACAAACAGAACTTATATGTATTCTTTTTTCCATTATAATATATTAACCATCAAAAATAGTTATGACCACTTCTGCCTTGTTCGGAATCATAATTCTGTTTTTATAGATTATACACGCTGCTGATACATAAATTTTGTAAGTTTGTCTACGTAATCTGAATTATGTGTGGTACTGCAAATTCAGGTCCTGCCTGTTCCACGTTACTCCTACTTCCTACACCCACGTAAAAAATGAAGTAATCTTTTTATACAAAGTTCCTTAGAGAATATCCATAAGGACAACAGAGAGACGACGAGGGTAAGTAAGGATACGTATGTGGGAGTCAACTTTTTGCCATACTGTATATTCTTATGCAAGTTACTTACATAATATATATAAAAGAAATTGAGACAAGACTAAAGAATATAAAATATGACGGCACAACTAAAATAGAGAGCGAGAGAAAGCGGTGGGAAGCCCACAAGTATCAAGCCTCATTTGTCACCTCAGAACAGAGAGTAAAAGTGGGAGATAGAGTACGCGACTGCTAGAAAGAAAGTGCATGTTGAGGGTCGGATCATGACGGTAAAAATAAGAAAAATTTCTTTGGCTAAAGCCGCTTACGCTCCTTGGCAAGAAGACGCGACCACTACCCCCGCCATCACTACATTATAGTAACTTGCATCGGGATCACAGAGAATATGAATGGCCAGTGGAATAAATGGAAGGCCATCATCGTCATCACATCATCATGAAGGGAATAAGAAAAACGAGATAGATGACCATACTTTACCCACTTGGTTTTTTTCCTATTCCTTTTTTTCTATTTGAGAAAAAAGTGAGTGAGGCGAGTGAGTAGTGTGGGGTAGCAGTGCAACTATACTACATATATGCCATTTGGTGTTGGCCAGAAGTCGTCATTTGTCTAACTTTTTACGACGTGTGCTACTGCAGCTGCATTGGTGTAATAATACTAATAGAAATTGCATCCCATATTCCCATGATGGTGTGATGACCAGAGCAATTCCATTTATGTAGCCAACTAAGCAGCACACGACAGGGAGGGCAAAAATGCGTAAAAATGGAAAAAAGTAATACTCAAGAAAACGTCCGCCTATTTATGTCAAGTCCCGTTTCATTTAAGTTATTAATCACTTTTTCAGCTTTATCGGTATCACCATTTTTTCTGGAAGTAGCATCATTGTACATCGTTCAATAATAAGTAGGATGAATAAACAGTAAAATCAGAATGAAATGAGAATGAAAAATTATTAGATGGTTTGGCACGGTATGTACGCATTTTTCTTATGGAACACGCAAACAAGCAAAATAGAGGCTCTTCAAAAGGCGATCGTGCATTTATGACGTTTTGTGGCCATATATACTTCAGTGAATATTGTCACTTTTTCCTCCGAACAAATCCAAATAAAATAAAATATATTACAGCTTCATGTTGGTTTTGGGTCGAACGAGCCAACCTAAATATTATACTTAAGACGACGCAAAATTTTCTTAGTTTTTTTTATTATTGTGCGTATAACATGCTATTGTACTACTCCATACAGTCAACTAAAATACACACAAGAAAAACAGCGGACCGTTAACTTTGAGAGTTATTGCTTGCGAAGATTGTGATAAATCAAGAAGAGAATACCAAACGCCAGAAAAGTACACTGAACAAAATGAATGGCTCACATAAAAAA
>JAQFZG010003768.1:0-12970 GCA_034695465.1 Entomobrya nicoleti | reverse complement strand
TTTTTTTAAAGCTTAATAATAGGTTGAATTTCCATGAAAATATAAAAAAAGTCTACCGTGGGGTTTTTGAGATATAAAATTTCAAAGTCAAAATTCATTTTAATTTTATATCTCTAAAATTAATCAGCAGATTAAAAAAACTTTTATGTCAGAAAATCAAGCATTTTTTTCTCCATATAAATACCAATTAAAATAAATTATTGCTCTACACCGTTTTTTATTATTGAATTTAATCATTTTTAGGTGTCTATATAGACACCTAAATTATTAAATTATTTTTATCAAAAGTGTCTATATAGACACTTTAGGTGCCTATATAGACACTTTTGGTGTCTATATAGACACTTAAATTTATTTATGTATTTTTCTTCTGAAAGTGTCTATATAGACACTTGGGCCTAGACTGATTATGTTATAAAATATAGGTTACAATGGCAAATCAGATAACGTGTTAAAAGATATTAACAAAGGTTAAGTGCATTTGCACATTTTTTTCTTTTTGAAACATGTGTGCAGCTCTTATAAATGTTTCATTATCTTCTTCCCAATAACACATGAATATTTTAAGTTGATTTAGACTTAATCATTACGAATATAAATTATAAAGTGGTTATTAATTAACCACTGGCTAAAGCAAACAGTTAAACCTAGAATTAAAAGCCACCTAATTAGTTTGCTATTCGTGAACGTGTGAATTCAACTTGTCAGTGAGCTCTTGTATTTCATTCCTTTGCTTTTCCAATTTGTCGTTGAATTCATGCTTGCTATCTTCAAGGTTCTTTGAAAGATGCTGGAATTCACTAATGATCTTTTGCATAATAAACAAACTAACCTGAGTACTTTCAGGCTTGGTGTCAAAGTCACAAACGCTATATGGATTTAGTAAAGTTATGTTCCCACTGTCAGTTACTGATAATGTTGCACAAGTTTTGTTACAATTGCTTTTAAAGTACTCAGAATTAGGGTCAGGTCCAATTGACTGAATTTTGTGAACAATTCCAGTACTTTGGTCCACTTGTTTAAATAAACCCAAGCCAAATGAGTACGAGGATTGTCCTGCAGGTATCCAAAGGGAAGAATATTTAGATGTCACACAATCTGGAGAAAAGTATGCCATCATTGCATTTCCATGATTATTGACAGACCACCTTTCAAGCTGTTGTACATATCCGGGTATATTACGACATGAGCATACATTATAGTAGTTTTCAAGAATCTCCAGCGGCGAAACAATGTCCAAGTTAAGGCTAGAGCCCCCTTCCTCCTTGTTACAAATATGGTAAGATTTTGTTTCCCATTTCCAGTTTGGATATTCAGTGTATAGCGAAGAAAGAGTACCTTCACCTGTAACAGTTGCCTCCCACACATTTTTCAAATTTTCGTTACCCGGAGCATCGATTTTAACACTACGTCCCACGCAATCGTAATCTGAATACAAAATCACGCAAGTTTTCGTCCTGATAGATCTTACTCCATTTATCCAACGGTGTCGTACCGGCTTTGAGAAATTGTTACATTTCGAAGTCGACCTGCTTCCAAAATGAAAACCTGCGAAACGGCAAAATAACGATAAATATATTCTTCAAAAATCAATTTATATCCCAAAAGCAGCTTACCTAAATAATTCTCATCGGCAAAGAAGTTTATTAGGTCATCATTTGCAAAGGGTGTCAAATCAATAGGGGCTTCAATTAAATCGGTAGTCATCTGGGGACTGGAATTGTTTAAAGATTCCAATAGCTCGTACTTCATAATCTTGTCGTTCGGGTAAGCAGTGCAGCTTTGTTGGAAATACGAACAGTTGGGAGCAGGTCCTAAAGACTCGATTTTGAGGGTAGTCCCTCTGTATGTTCTTGTATGAACATGCATATCCCTTGAATTTTTCCAATGTCCTGCATTAATGTACAAGGCCTTTGATTTCTCTTCTGCACAATTAGGCTCAAAGTATGCTAATAGTCCGTTGCCATGGTTGTTTATAGACCACTTGCTCATATCTTTGACATATTTGGGTATGTTGAGACAGGCACAAACATCGGAATAACATTCAAGGACGTTTGGAATTACAACCGAATATTTGTTTTCAAACCATGACGTAATGTCTAGATTAAGTCGCGGTCCACCTTCGTCATCATTGCATTTTTGAAGGGACATAATGCGGCCATAATATCCTAGACTAGTTTACATAAATAGGAAACTAAATTAAAAATATATATCTTTTTTAAAGAAAAGTAACAATTGGGAATAAAATTACCGTACCTTAATTCTGTCGCTAGCATTTTGCCAGGGTTGTGCTTACTGCTCCAAGCAGCCCTGCAATTGGGTTGATCGTAAGCTATCACACATGTGTCGGTTATAATGGAATACACCAATTTCAAATTACTACTCGGTAGATTGTAGCACGTGTCTGTCAGGTTAATTTCCAAATGCAAGACTACCAAAAATAAAAATAAAAATTTGAGTATCATTTAGAAAATTTTATTTTTGTTTATACTTAAAATATTTTAATTGATACGTACCTGAATAATCTGTATCTGTAAACAATTGAATCTTAGCACAATTTGTACTGGATGCAAAACATAGTATCACTTGTATAACTTTCCAAACCAGGTCTAAGTATATGGTCTCCATTTTATGTAGCATTATAGAATACAGAAAATGTGTAGTTAAAGTTTTCCAACAGAATTTTATGGATGATGCAACCCAACTGAAGCTAGTTATCGTTTGTCACTTGGTTTTTGCAAAGACTGAAATGATGCAAGCAAAGTTCTCCGTAGAATATGTGAAACGAAATTCAAGTTAACTATTTTAAATTACTTCGGGGCGACCTAATTTTTTATACTACGGATAGACTAATTGACCAAAAGAGCTAAAGTAGTAGAGTTAAAAGTCTGTTTGCTCGATTCTAGGCTTATTCGCAGAAAGTCCATTCGCATATGACCTAACCCGCACTCGTCCAAGTCGAATTTCCATGTATGCGTATGAGACGATTATTATAAGTCTACAAATCGGACTTTGCAAATAAACTGGACACCGGTTTTTCTCTTGATTAAGTGTAATAATGCGTGTGATATATCCACAAAGTTACAAGTTAGCTAAATTAAAGCAATTCAAGAGTTTACACACGGCGGAATTTATTAGTGGCAAATGATTTAGATAAAAAAACTGACGCATGAAAGAGTGGAAATAATAAATACCAGTTATATAACAGATTTCAAGGATTAATTTTTTAGCCATTTTAAATTGAAACTAATTGCTTTGTGTGTAGTTAGGTCAACAGTATGGGTTTGTCTATGTTACTTTGTCGAATTTTGTAAACTTGCCATTATGTTTATATCAACATTTATGGTAAAATATTTTTCTGAATAGTAAGATCAACATTATTCAACACCAATACATTTACATAAAATAAAATAAATAAAATTTTGCTTTACAAAAATCGCTTTTATGGTTTGCATTGTGTAAATATTTCGTAAATCTTAAACTTAAGCATATATGTATGTCATAAATAAACATTTGATGACCAAAAGGAATGACATGCAGAAATTAAATTTGCAAGTAAGATCAAGATCAAGTATCTTACAGATGCATTACTTTCATTTCTAGAGATACTTATTGTCGAAATCGAATTGCATTACATTGCTCCCTAGGGACTTTGTAAGAGTGTATTAATAAAACCGATAAATATGATATATTACTGACGATGAGGTGAAAATATTAAGAACTAAGTCAAATGCTGCAAAAATTGATTTAATGTTATTTTAATTGATAGCAGATTTATTATTTCAAGTAAAAATTGAGTATAAAGTATAAAAAGACTAAATATTTGTAAAATATATAAAATATCACAAGATGGCAAGCCAGGATAGTTAAAAATTCAGAGTACACAAAATCCATCCTAATATCCAGACGACTCAATACGGATTTGGGTGGGCTCCACACGGACAGATGCGGGGGCGTATGCTGAAGCACGGACAACTTGGGGAGCAGGAGCGGCATAGGATGATGATGACCTAATGACAGCTGGGGCGGCATATGAGTTGTAACGTTCCACCAAAGCTGGGGATTCGTCATAAGAAAGACCGGAAGCTGGTACTCTGGTAAGAACTTCACGGTAAAGGGCAAGATGCTCAGCTTCGGCTTGAAGAACCTCTGGAGTCTTTTGAATTTGAGCTGGGGCAACTGGAAGATGGGCTCCTTCCGCCCGGAAACCATTCTCGTCAGCGACATAAGTCAACGAAATAGGCTGCCCTTCAACAGTGCTGAAGCTAAAGCTCCCAGATTTCACAACAGTGATTGGGGACTGGACAATGCGACCTTCCTCAGCTTCGTAAGTGGATGGACGGTTGACGGATTGAGTGTTATCATTCACAGATATCCCATTTCCGGTGGAGTAGCTAAGGTCATTCACTTGGGAGCCTCGGATGTTCTGACTGAAGCTCGTGATGGGGATCTGCTTGCTATTGATGGAGGAGGAAGAGGATAAGCCATAGCTGTTGCTATCGTAACTTGCAGGTGCCTCACGAATGAGGACTGGGCTGCTGGAGTAGCCTCCATAGCTGGCAGCGGAAGCACTGGCTATGATGAGGGCGAGCACGACAAACTGAAATTATTAAAATGGAGCGATTAGATACATTTTCGTTTTTGAGTAGATTTGTGTTATTGTTATTTCAACTACAAATCTTTTTCATTCATCATGGATACTTACAGGTCTCATTTTGAAGAATTGTATGGGTGGTTGGTCTGAATGGCTTTGCTGAGAGATAAGATGTGATGATAAAGTAAAACTGCTGCATTGTATTTATACTCGCATAAGAAGAAATATTCAATGCATTCATGTATTAAGATCCACAAATGCATACTCGACAGAATCCCTTAGGTAAGGTCAGTGCTGTTTGGGTTCTTAAAATAAAATGATCCAGTGAAATCTAGTTTAACTTGAAAAAAGGGTTAATGCCTTGTTGTTGCGCTGCACTGCAAGAGTAAGAAAACAATGTGTCCAGCAAATTTACGTTACGAATGAACAAAGTAAAATTCAAGCAAGTATGTATAACTATTTTGTACAGACGTACTTTTGATAGAAATATCGACAAACAATACTGTTTCGCATTAGCTTACCATGGGTTCAGGGTCAGTGAATACTCAGCATTATTATTAGATAGCAGTACGATGTACACGTAAACAAGCGTCAATTAGAAACCCAGAAATCATTTACTTTCGATTTTAGATTCATTCTTCCACGTCAACATCATTATAACATAGAAAGCTGTTATTTTGTTAATAAGCTTACTAATTATTAAGAAAAAAAAGGAATGAATGAAATACAGCAGTATTACTCAATGTTGAGCAGTAATAAGCGTAAAAATGTAAAGCTGACCTTTTCACCTTTCTTTTAATTTTCATGCGTTCCAAGAACCACAACCACTTAATTTTTTCGCTTCGGTAGAGAAAAATAACCAGAAGGATAATACTGCGACAGTGTTTTTTTTTCTGAATAACATGGCAATTTACTTGAATTTCTCGTTAAAAGACTGAACAAGTTATATAAATGACTGAATATGAAATGTTACAATCAAAAAGTTATAATGATTCATACGATTAGTCCTTGCAAATTTTTCTGAGAAATATTCCAATGTAATCTATTTTAGACCTGTTTTTCTGGGTACAAATACATAAATTACTTTATCGCTTACTGCGTAATTTTTTTTTTACTAATGAATGGGTTACCAGGATTTTAATGAAATTTGGTAGTTGGTATATGCTAAAAACAGTTGGCATAAAAGTGGCAGTCATTTCATTTATCAAAATCATACAACATCGTTACATCCGTAATACTTCATTTTTGGATATTGAATAAAAAATGGATTCTAATAAAATGTTACCAGTTTTATTTGTTGCTGCCTCATTGGTTTTTACCTTATCAAATCGTTAGTTTCTCTTTCATTTAAAAAAATGCGGAAATGTCTAAGAAATAACTTGTATTTAAACTTCTTTGTTCTAATTTTTTATAGATGTGACGGAAGGAATGTATCTTGGAGGAATAATCGCACACAACAAAGCTGGTCTTGGATTTCATGGAAACTTCAAGGCTGCTGCTGCTCTGTATAGAAAAATTAATTTGGGAAGCTCGGAAGAAGAATTTTTGGAAACGAACAAGTCAAACGAGCAAGGCAACAAGGTTGAAGAGGATAATAGTTCAGCAGATACACCAACGGAAGTTTTTGATAGTTCAGTAGAAAGTAACCAAGTTGCTCAAAATTCTGACGAGGAGGATGCTGTTACTATCTCCACAGAAACTGTAGACGAACCTGACATTGATAACAATTCAGATAAGTTCGATGTGGGTGATAACGACTCGGATGAAAATAAATTCATTTCGTTATTGGTTCGTAATTCTGACACAGACGATAATGATGATAACTCCGATGTACTGGTGAATTTGGAGGAAACGTCTACAAATGGGTATATTGGTGCTGACAATGAGCCCATTTACATTGGTGACGCTCAACCCGATTCTGGTTATGACTACCTTGCTGGTAAAAATAATGATCTTGGGGAGGGTTTTAGTAACGATGACTATTATGTTGGAAATGAAGATCATCCTATTATCGGTTTTGCTATTCAAAGGAGTGGTGGACGTCCTGTGTTAGATTATGGCTATTATAATTTTGACTCTGATAATTATGCCAAGAACTTGATTTGAGTTTTAATTGTATTTAATTTATTTTAAAACTTGTTGTAAAATAAATAGTGATACATTAGCTTTAATAAATCATGTAAGCTTATAAAACTCGACCAAAATGGTATGAGATTTTTTTTTGTATTCGGTTGATATTCTGTGACTCAGCTCGCACATGCAATGCATAATCAGTTTTTTTTTAGATTTTTATGGGAAATGAGTAAGGAAATAGCATCGACAAATTTTATATTGCTTCTTGAAAAAAGATTTATTTAAATGCAGGCTAGTTATCGTTCAACGACAAATAAAAATGACTAAAATTAGTTATCACAAATACAGCAGATCGAAAGATTGGCGACGACAGAAAACGTTGGGATTATTAATAACCGGAGGACTCGATACGGATTTGGGTGGGCTCCACACGGACAGATGCGGGGGCGTATGCTGAAGAACGGACAATTTGGGGAGCTGGGGCAGCATAGGATGATGACCTGATGACAGCTGGGGCGCCATAAGAGTCGGATCGTACAGCTGGGGCAGCATAAGAGTTGGATCGTACAACTGGGGACTCATCGTAGGAAAGGCTGGAGGAAGCTGGTGCTCTAGATTGGGCTTCACGGACAAGGGCGAAATGCTCAGCTTCTGCTTGGAGGACCTCTGGAGTCTTCTCTACTGGAAGAGGAGCAACTGGAAGATGGGCACCTGAAGCAACGAAACCATTCTCATTGGCAACAAAATTCAATGAGATGGTCTGTCCTTCGGGGGAGGTGTAGCTGTAGGATCCAGTTTTCTCCAAGGTGGTATCCGACTGGACAAGACGACCTTGACCATCTTCGTAGGAGGATGCACGGTTGACGGCTTGAGTGTTATCGGTCAAAGAGATCCCGTTTCCGGTGGAGTAGCTCAAGTCATTTCCTTGGGAGCCTCGGATGTTCTGGCTGAAGCTGGTGATGGGGATCTGCTTGACGGGGAGGGAGGATGAAGAGAAGTCATAGCTGCTGCCATAGCTGGCGGGTGCCTCACGGATGAGTGCAGGACCGCTGGAGTAGCCTCCATAGCTGGCAGCGGAAGCTGTGGCGACGACAAGAGTGAGGGCGACGAACTGGAAAAAATAATGAAATATCAAAAATTAGTGAATTACAAATTGGTATGTGAAGTCTCAATGTACCCCAAAAGTTAGGTACTTACGGCTTTCATGTTGATAAGGTGATTTTGTTGCTGTGATAATTGCTGGTTGTTAGTAGGTTGATTGCTGGAGAAGGATTGATGATAGTCTGGAGAAGAAAATTGGTATTTATACAAAAATGGGATTTCCGAAGGTTCATTCTTCTGGAGAAGTACTTTAAAGAAGGGACGCTTGGCATATTACGATTTTGGGATACAGTGTCCTTAAGAAAGTTCATCGATCCCTGGCTTCCCATCGAATCTTCATCTATCACCCTCATACACCCACCATGCATGAAGAAACGTTTGCAGAGAAAAAGGTTATTGGGGATTTTTGCTTTGTGATAGTTTAATCTAAAAATCATCATCTGTACATTATGTTCACGTGCTCATTGCATCTTTACCGTGTAACGAAGGGGAACAAAGGAGTACTCATGTTTGTCTGAGAACAACAACAATATACAAATTGACTCGTCCATTCAATTCCCTATAATCATCATCCGTCGCACTGATGACTTACTTATTCAATAGTTTTTATTTTTAGAATGCTCAAGCCGGACAAATCATGTGTAACTTTATCTGCAGTGTAAAGGGCATTTATTATTTATATACGTACTATGCATGTATATATACACTTCTGTATGTGCAATGTTCATAAGAGTAAATATACCAAATTATGAAATTTATGTATCAATCACTAGCATAAAAAAAATAGTGAAATGGATGATTAATGTTTTTAAAGGATTTCTGTTAAGGGAACAAAATAAAAAGTTTCCGCTCAATGCTAAAATTCTTACCTAAAAAATTGTTTTTTGTTAAAAAATGCTCCATGTCACTGTTTCGACTCTGATATGTGTTGTGTAGAATGTGTACAGTGTTCACATCGGGTAAAACCACTAACGTTAAAAATGCACGGAATTTTTTAAAAAATCTTAATACACTCGTTTACGATATTGTGTTCGATGGTCGTACATTTATTCACTTTTAAAACATTTTAAGTAGAAGGGTTACATTTTGACCATACCCATCTTCAAATAAGCTTTGGAAAACTTCCAAAAGTAACACATACACTATGTACATTGTACATGCATGCATTTTTTTCAATTAGCAAAATTATTTTTAGCATTTAATCCTGTAACCCTTTTTCGTTACAGCATAATATAACCCTATATCTTGGGAGATTCATAACCTAAAGCTAAAGGGACATCTTGTCTGTTTTTACACTTTTTTTTTACTAAAACGGTTAAAAAATGTATTTAATGCATATATTCTTAAGTTTGATACTCAGTAATATAAGAAGCTGTTGTGAACTTTCTTTACAGTATTATCATTTTAGTTTGGGAGATTGTAACATTTAATTTTCTGCTGACTTCTTACTTAATTTAGTGGACAAAATGACACCAATTCAATTCATATTTCCCCTATCCCTTTTAATTTTAAACTTAAAATTGATCACTTCAAGTAATTTCCCTTCCATTTCAGTTGGCTCATCAGTGGCATCAAATTTACGTAAGATATTTTCAGTTCAACATTAACTAAATAAAATATAAGTTTATGCTAACATTAATATTTCTACTAAATTTAATTTTCACAGGTTCACCATCATCATCACCAAAATCCGAAACTACTTATGATCCAGCCACCCTCCAACTTGAAACCTGGGCTGCCCAACACCCCCAGTCCAGCTCTGGAACAGTTCGAAACGACCAAGGATGCCCTGTCCCCAGCCTAACAGCTTCTTTGGGAATAGGTTCCAATGGCCAGTTACTCTTACAGGACCAATTTCTACTCAATAAACTAGCGCAATTCAATAGAGAACGTATTCCCGAACGGGTAGTCCACACAAAAGGTATAAAATTACCACATCATCAATTAAAATTCCTTCAAAGCCAATTAAATTTCACATAAAATTAAATTTCATAATTATTTTCTCAGGTCATGGTGCATTTGGCAACTTCCGCGTAACCCACGACATTTCCACCCTAACCAAAGCAGATTTCCTCAATGGCATCGGCAAGACCACTCCCGTCGGTCGTCCGCTTCTCCACCGTGGCTGGAGAAAGCGGTACCCCAGATACCATCCGGGACTCACTTGGCTTTGCCGTAAAATTCTTCACAGTCGGCGGCATCCACGACATAGCCGGAAACCCCCGAGGCGTTTTTCCAATTCGTGACCCCCTCCTGTTCCCCTCCCTTAACAAGTCCCGAAAGCGAAATCCCCAAACCCACATCCCCGACTTTACCACATTTTGGGACTTTAGCTCACTTCGCCCCGAAGTGATTTTACACACTGTGATGATGTTCTCCGACTTTGGGGCCAATAGCCGAGTATTCAATGGTCGGGGAGTTCATGCCTTCAAGTTTGTGAATAAGGAAGGTGTACCTTGTTTTGTGAAGCTGCATTTCCTCTCCCAGCAGCCATTCAAGTGGTTTAATTCCACAGAACTGGAAATCGTTGCGGGTATGGATCCGGATTATGCGACAAGGGATTTATTTAATGCTATTGCTAATCAGGATTATCCAAAATGGCAGTTAAATATACAAGTGATGTCGTTGGACCAAGCGAGGAATTATCCTGTGAATCCCTTTGATAGTACGAAGGTCTGGCGGGTGGAGGAATTTCCAATGAGACCTGTTGGGGAACTGGTGTTGGATCGAAACCCTGAGAATTATTTTGACGATGTGGAACAAGCTGCCTTTGATCCGGGTAGAATGGTACCTGGAATTGAGCCCAGTTTGGATAGGTTGCTCATAGGAAGGATTTTTGCGTATGGGGATGCTCAAAGATATAGGTTGGGGGTGAACTTTGCCCAGTTGGATGTAAATAGACCTAGATTTAATGTGAGTAATTATGACAGGGATGGGGTGCTGAGGGAAAATCCGAATGGAGGGGGTGGGCCGAATTATTTTCCAAATGATTTTAATGGGCCGGTGGTGAATGGGTCGGTGATGGAAAATGTTTTTCATGTGGACGGGCTTGTGGATAGATTTGATATGGAAAATGATATAGACGATAACTTTCGATTGGCATGGTTGTATTTGTATAAGGATTTGACGAAGAGTCAACGAGATAGGGTGGCGGAGAATTTGGGAGAAAGCTTGGCAAAAGCGGAGAAGGAGGTGAGGCAAAGGGCGGTATGGAATTTATTTTATATGATTAGTGAAGAGTTTGGGGATCAGGTGTGGGGGGAGATGGAAAAGGCTTTGGGGAAATTGCAAAGGAAGTAGAGAACGTTAAAAAAGTTTATATGTTATACTTGTTGAGTTGAGTGTAGAGGAATGTATGCGGAACTGTCAAAGAATAAATTTGTGGAATACAAAATCTTTTAAATTTTAAAATGCATTATTTAAATTTATTTATTTTATTTGCAAACTGACTATACATAAAAATATCACAAAAATCACAGAAGTTTTCAAAACGACATTTAATATCCGGAGGACTCCACACGGATTTGGATGGGCTCTACTCGGACAGATGCAGGGGCGTATGCAGAGGCACGGATAACCTGGGGAGCTGGGGCATCATAGGATGATGACCTAATGACAGCTGGGGCGGCATATGAGTTGGAGCGTACAACTGGGGACTCATCGTAGGAATAGCTGGAGGAAGCTGGTGCTCTGGATTGGGCTTCACGGACAAGAGCGAAATGCTCAGATTCGGCTTGGAGAACCTCTGGAGTCTTTTCTACTGGATTGGGGGCAACTGGAAAGTGGGCACCAGAAGCGACAAAGCCATTTTCATCGGCACGGTAGTTCACGGAGATTGGGGTACCTTCGGGGGAGGTGTAGCTGAAGCTACCGGATTTTTCCAAGGTGGTGTCAGTCTGTACTTGGCGACCTTGCTCATCTTCGTAGGTGGATGGACGGTTGACGGCTTGAGTGTTATCGGTTACAGATATTCCATTTCCAGTGGAGTAGCTAAGGTCGTTCTCCTGGGATCCTCGAATGTTTTGACTGAAGCTGGTGATGGGGATTTGTTGGACAAGGAGGGAGGAAGAAGAGGAGTCGTAGGAGTTCTGGTAACTTGCAGGTGCCTGACGGATTAGGGCTGGGCTGCTGGAGTAGTGTCCATAGCTGGCAGCTGAGGCACTGGCGATGATAAGAGTAAGGGCGACAAACTGAAAGAGGTTGGAAAATAGTTAGAAGTTAAATACATATTTTTAAGAAATCTGTTAGTCTCAAGGTACCCAACATGCTAGAATTTTTTTTACTGTAGTAATTTGTGTAAAACTTACGGGCTTCATGTTGCTTGCTTTTAATGGTTTAGGAGCTGGTGCTAGTGCTTTTACTTTTGATAATGATGTTGATTGCTAGAATGTTGGAGAAGATGTGATGACAAAGTGGACTGCATTTTTCGTATTTATACGAAAATGAGTATAATGTAGGCTCTGGATTTACTGGACATGTTTAGTGTGAAAGGGAGAACGTATTTATAAAATTCATGTCGTGCCGTGTCCTTAGGAAAGTTCAATAATCCCATCTCCATTCATAAAGTTTATTGGGTACGTACACCTTTAGTGATTTTGCTAGTACTACTGGAATCCTTCGTAGCGCAACCCAACGTAAACCTGATCACGTGCTTTTTCTAGATTCATGCATGATAGCTTGATGGTTGCATAAAGAACAACAATGACTCTCAACCATTTAGCCAATGCTGGAGGCCTTCTCGGGCTCGGGCTATGCATGGAATTTAGTGTGCTTTCCCTTCTGGAAATTGTGTACTACGGATCCCTATGTCTTTGCTATAATTTATACCGGGGTAAATTTTTACGAAATCAAAGAATGGAAACTAATTTAGTTAACGTGGCAACTCGACATGACTTCTTTCATTCATAAAGCCCAATAGTTCACCCAAAACAAGGTTGTTTTTCAAATAAATCAGATATTCACAGCATTGCAATCAAAAAAAATCTATTAAAAATATGATAGAAGTACACATTAAATTGCTATAAACCTATGAACAACAACTTGAGTTAAATAAAATTTCGGAATACACTGATAAGCTATGATAATCAAAGAAAACATTTTTATTCAAGTAAACGACACCATTTTGCATCTTTGCGATTACCATACAATACACAATAAAGAAATATATTTAGGAGTTAGTTCCTAACTACCATCAAATTAACA
>JAQFZG010003767.1:0-12970 GCA_034695465.1 Entomobrya nicoleti | reverse complement strand
TGTCAAAAAGTGTTTACCCACAAATCCAACTTGAAAAGACATTTGAATACGCATAAACCAGAAACGCCCTTTAAATGTAATTTTTGTGAGAAGTACCTTGGTTCAGCTCAATTTCTCGAAGACCACATCAAAGCACATACTGGGGAAAAGCCTTACCGCTGTAAAACATGTTTGAAATCATTTTCACAAAAGAGTATCCTTCGAAAACATGAGAATACACATGCTGGCGTTAGACCACATAATTGTTCTACGTGCAATGCAAAGTTTTCAGCAAAAGACCATTTGAAGAGACACATAATTGTTCATACCAAATTAAACAGTTACAAATGTGAACTGTGCCAGAAATCGTTTACCCGACAAAGCAGTTTAAATGTACACATAAAATCGACTCACCACCAAATTAAGGAGCACCAATGCAATTTGTGCGGGAAATCATTCGCATTCAGAGCTGACTTGGTAGTTCATACGAGAAGTCATACCGGGGAAAAGCCTTACAAATGTTAAAAGTGTCCTAAAACTTTTGCATCCGCAAGTGATTTAAGCAAACATGAAAACGCACAACTAATTTTAATATAATACCGAGTTGTTTTTGAATAATTGGAAATGAATACATGTAAATGTGAAAAGACGAATTTATGTGAAATATTTGGTCAATATTTATGGTACATACACATATTATGTAGAATTGTGTATAATTTTCTTTGGTAGACCTCTTCTCTTAGTTTTCAGTGAAAGTCGTTGTTTGTGTGATCTACATTTCTAAATTGAAATACTTATTTTAAGTAATTAAAAGTCACAAATAGCTTATTTATTCAAGATTTACGTATTTTTGTTTTCAAATATCACGATTTTATAATATTTTACTTGGCTTTTTCTGTCATGAATAAAATCAAATATCAATTTAGAGCTTAATATTTTGTAGATTTCAACAAAGTATTATATTTTAAGGCAAATCATTACTTTCCCAGAGCAAAATTAATATAATTAAACATTCTTGTAAATTAATACCATGCAGCTGTATTACTGAATATTTAAGTACAATGCTAGATTTTAATAAGCCAATTTTGTTACCTCAATATATGTGAAACTTTATTTTCCGAGACCATAAATCCCATTGAGTTGAACATTCGGCTAAATAAAGTCTTAAAATTAAAAATTAACTGAATTAGAATTCCTCACAAAAACATTATTTCATTTTGTTAATCATTTTAATCATTCTTGCCAACATGTTATTGCTTTTTACCAATAGGCTAGCGCATTACGAATCCGAATTATTTGTGAATTTTTAAATGTTGGCTTAATTTGCTTGAGCCTGTAAAAGCAGCGGAACATTTAGTGCATTTGTATGGCTTTTCACCAGTATGCACTCTCACGTGGACTACTAGATCACACTTCGCTGCGAATTGCTTTCCACACAAATTACATTCGTGCTCCTTGATTTGTTGATGAACCCGTTTTACGTGTTTTTTTAAGCTACTATTTTCAGTAAATGAATTCTTGCACAATTCACATCTGAAGGCCTTCAATTTAGTATGAACTACCATGTGCCTATTTAAATCACTCTTGTTTGAAAACATTTTATCGCACGTTAAACAATTATGTCCCTTGACATCATTGTGCGTATCTTCATGTCGACGTAGAGTACTCTTGAGTGCAAATGAACTCGGACAAAATTGACAACGGTATGGCTTCTCTCCAGTATGTGCTTGAAGATGATCTTTGAGTGCTTTAGCAGATCCCAGAAATCGATTACACAAACTGCATTTGAATTGCGTTTCTGTTTGATGTTGATTAAAGTGTCTTTTCAAACTGTCTTTTGCAGTAAAACTTTTCTCACAATGCTCACATTTAAATTCCCTTATCCCACTGTGTATGTATAAGTGGTGTGATTTGAGAGTACTTGCAGTAGAGAACGACTTTTGACAAATACTGCATTTGAAGGGCTTTTCTTGGGTGTGCATGTTGATATGCATCTTCAAATTGCTATTCGTTGCAAAGCTTTTGTCACACAACTTGCAAGAGTGTGGTTTCTCATTTACATGTTGTAGGTAGTGAATAAAAAGAGCCTGCTCCCTATTAAAACATTTATTGCAAAATATGCACTGGTGAGTTCCAACATGAACTTTAGTATGTGCCACTAAAATTTTCTTAGAACTAAATACTTTTTCACAATAACTACAAATAAATTTTTTGTGTTCCATTTCAATTTCGGCCTTAGAAATTAGCAAATACTATGTTTTGTCAGAGTTTTTTGAATTCAAATCTTCTGTGGGTTGTTTGAACAAATAACAGAATATTTAGTTATTTTCACTGGTATTGTGACCCGAGATATGATTTAGTTTCTGATTCAAATTCCTCCGAATTAGGAATTCAATTATCAAAAATAAAAAAGAAACTTTATTGGTTTAAAAGTACGCTCAATCGTACTAAAGAGATGTAAGTACACTAATGCACATTGTTGATGGTTTGCTTTGTGGAATTTCCGTGCGCAAAAACTTCGTTTTGTTTGCTTGTATACTATTTAATTTAATTGCCACAGGATATTTTTGTTTATTTTATTCAAATGGACGAGTTCTTTAGGAGTTCTAATTTTGATGTGCGTGCACCACACACACAAACAAACACACACACTTAACTTCTGCACACATATTTTTAGGACAGACACTTGTGCTGTAAATGAAATAGTACTTTTGTAGACATGTGTCACGTACATTCAATATGCATGTTCATCTTCCACTTACTCGTGTTATGATTAGTAATGCATTACGTTTTACATGCACCCGTCATCAGATTGTATAGCGTGAAACGGATTATGTGACCACATTTTTTAAAGCCTCTTGTATGACAAGCGACTACTAAGCATGAAAGCTAGTTTGTATTTATATGCTCTCTGTGTACCTGGTACACATAGTTGGCCGGGAAGGACTTTTTTTACCATTATGACTTGTTTTGTTGGAAATTTTAATGTACTTGAAGCATGAAACTTAAATGGTCAACCTTTTCAGAACTCAAGCTGCGTGAAGAATCGATTTTTTTAGAAATTGGACAGGACGTAATTTACTGCATAAAATCTTGCAGTGTACCTAAACATGCAGTAAACAAATCCGCATGGTTTTAAATTACAAGATTGCTTATTCATTCAATTTTTAAAGTAGCGGCCAAAGGATCTGTGCTGAAAAATTATAGTTTAGTTTTTAGTCGTAATATATTGAACACCAGATGGATAAATGGCTTTACTTATGACAGCAAAACCATATTAATATTTATAAACTAGTGTATTAT
The DNA here is from genome assembly GCA_034695465.1 of Entomobrya nicoleti. Taxonomy (NCBI): domain Eukaryota; kingdom Metazoa; phylum Arthropoda; class Collembola; order Entomobryomorpha; family Entomobryidae; genus Entomobrya; species Entomobrya nicoleti. The sequence goes on along the minus strand of JAQFZG010003767.1, from coordinate 9,688 downwards.
ATTCCAACCTTACATGAGATCTTAAAAGTCTAAATTTACTTAATCAGAATTAGCATTTCTCTTTAAGAATAATATATTTAACAAACGCCTTTCAGTACTAAATTCAAAAAAGAATTCTACCCCTGAATTTTTATTCACGATATATGTAAAATAAACACAAAGAAAGTGTTGCGCATTAATTGTTTAATCTTACTCACTAGCATAATGTTCACTTTCAATGGTCTAAACGTTTTAACTGGTTCATTCATAAAATGTGCCTTTTCATGTCGATCTAAATTGCGCTCCGTTCGCTTAGTTCGTTCAAAATCCACTTTATAGATGTATTACCAAATGGTAGACACATATTAAACCGATGGTCATATTGTCAGTTTGAACAACTTCAATACATGGGAACGTATGTGAAATATATATATATAATCCCAACTACAGAATGAGTAAAAGGAGTGGATATTCATGTTGAATGCACGTTTAAGTTAGTACATCAAGTACCCATCTACTAAAACACACATGGGCGGTCGTAAAAAAATTAGTATACAGAAGGTATACGCATGCCGAATGTGGATTACTGAAGCAAATGCACGTAGGTAAATTATGGATACTAAAAACATTACATGATTATATGATCACAGTGCACGAACATCATTCAAGCCAAGCAGTGGCTGAGAGTATCGTCGTCACACATGCCAATATTGTGGTGCTTTGGGTCATCACCCCGAGCATTTGAAATTGTCAAGGTGGCAAGACAGAATCCCAGTCCAATTTAAATTATGTACACAAATTTAAACAATTACCACAACAATCACAGGAGCATTCAGCCATTAAATTTAATGCTGTTGGTGATAGTGATTTTAACTATTTTGAACCAAATTTTTCGTTTAGTTATTGTGATACCTCTAAAATAATTAAAGTTAATTGTGTAAATAATTTTGGATCTTTGGAGAATTTTGGCGACGAAGAAGACGACGTTCATTTAAATAAGTTGGAAAACAAAGTCAGCTATCCTTCCCATAATTTTTCGCCATCGTCAAGAAACCCCGCATTATCAGCACCGTTGTCAAAACAGTTAAAATTGTATAGTGAGAAATTTAAATCAGTTAATGATTTTGATGAAAATTCCAAAACTAATGGTAGTAGTGGTGGCAGTGCATCCAAAAGTTTTTTTTAAATTCTTTATTCGATAAACTGAAATAAGAAAGTAGAAAAAGTAGTGGGAGTCGTTGTACTGATAGAAGAGGAGCTTTCTCAATTACGTTTCGTTACGACGACGACACCACCACGACCAACAATAATCTCACATGAAAAATGTTGAGTTGAGAAGTTGAAGAGACTGAGTGAGAGATGTGGAAAAAAACATTATATTCTTTTAATTTTTTCTTCTCTCTTTTGTATTTGAACGACTGACTAAACTGATTGTTTGACTGTTGCATTGTCTTAAGTTATTATATTTTATGAGTGAGTTAGAGGGCACGACGGTGTGTTTGTTAATAATAATAATAATCTACTTTGACGAAACAACAAGAAGTTGCCGCAATCTCAACTTATCTTTCAAAAGGAGAAATTACAAAAAATACAACAAATCACTGCAGGAAAAAACAGAAAATCTATAAAAATAGAAGGTAAATCAAATGGTATGGAAGGGAATCAGTCCCGTTGCCAGGCTGGATGTGGATATTTTGGCAGTTCTGCAACGGACGGACTCTGATCACTGTGGTACAAAGAAGTTCTCAAGAAGAAGCAACAACCTACTGCAGGAAGCTAAAAATTCCGTCACCTCAACGAATCACACCGCCATGGGAATGTGAAACCCGCACATCTGCAGCACCCAAGCCACCTCAGTCAAAACTGGTAAGAAGACTAGCCTTGAAGTTGTCATAATTAAAAGTTGGGATTACGTAATAAAAAGTATTGAAGGTTTTAATTGTTCGATTCAATTTTCTTCTCAAAGGATGCTGAAGGAGAGGGGTCCTCAGTTCAACAAGATAAGGGAGCGACCGGTCCAACTGCCGTCGCCACAACCGCTGCAACTTCAACTGTCGCCGTGTTGCTGCTGCAGCCGTATGTGGAACAAATGAAGAAGGTCTTTCTTAAATGTCTCAAAGTGTGTTTAGTTATAGTTTTAAAATATGAATTGTTGCTAATGGGATGTTAATTTTTAATTGATGGTTACATTTTTTACAACTTGATGACATACAGCAATGCACAATTCAGACGACTGCTAACGAGCGAGTAGATATTGATAGAGCGTTTGATGAAGGTTCTGGTCGATGGTGGAACTGTGGTGGAGCCACCGAAGTCGAACAATGCAATGAATGTGGAGCTTCTGTTGGAGTACAAAATCATGTACTCGTAGAGAATAATTATTTTGCAACGGAAATGGATGGCTCTCAACAGCCTTTCCTATCCATTTGTACTTACATAAAATGCGAACTGAAGTTTAAATGAAGAGCATGAGTTCCTAATTTGTTGTAAAAATTAAATATACTTTGATCATATCATTATGAATTATGATGGGTGTTCAGTTTTGTGGAATGAAGGATTAGTGAATACACTATTAGTAATGATAAAAATCTAACAAATAAAAATTTCCAAGTCGTCCAATCAAATAGTCTATTTAATGGCAAACAATTATTGGTCCCTGAAAAATGGATCTTTTTTATTTAAAATTCGGCAACTGTCAGTTTCATACATTACATCAATACATTTTCCAGTTACCCGAATGATAATCAATTTAAAATAGTTTTGGATGCACCGCCGCCACTACTAAAATTAATTTTATAATTTTCACCAGCATCGGTAACTAGTTTAAATTTTTCACTGTTTAATTTTAACTGTTTTGATGACGATGGCAAAAAATGATTGGCAGGCCAGCTGAGTTTGTCTTCGAGCTAATTTACATTAACATCGTCTTCTTCGTCGTTAACATTATCAAATGCTCCAATTTTATTTCCATCCTAAACTTTAAATATTTCAGAGGTATAATTATTAAACGAAAAAATTGGTTTAATTTAATTAACATCACTACCACCACCACCACTGCATTTTACTGCTGATTTGGTTGTTGTGGTAATTGATTAGTTTGTTGACATAATTTAAATCGAACCGGCATTTTACCGCCTTCTAAATTCAAATGCTCTGGCTGATGACCCAAACTACCTTAAATTGACCCAATGGTCGTGGGGAAAGGGTGCTGGAGGTGATGTTCACGACAAACCTTGTCTACTAATTGGACAGCCAACCTGATATTTTTTAATTCTCACTATCTCAATTTGATCATGACACTGGGGATCTTGATTAAAATAATTATTTCGAATACGTTGCTGAAGATTATCTTGATAAGGTGGAAATAATGGTGGAAGAGAGAATAATTTTTGCCGCAGGACCAGAAAAATGTCCATTCTTCATCATCGCTAGGAATCAAAGAAGACAACTGATTTATTCAATTGAACAATTTAAAATAATTGCCAAATGTGCAAAAGTTCCGATACAATCGTCTCTTCATATGCTTTGGAATTAAAATGAATAATTGTTAGTAGCAACATTTATTTCCTGAGCTCTGAAATGGGCTGGATGAGGAAGCGATTAGCGAGTGGATGCAAAACAATCTATTACTCCAAAGCATGACATGAAATAACTTCTTCAAGGCTTCATTTATTTGAATTAAATTTGACAAAATAATAACAAGCATAACAAAGTATGTAACCAAAATACTCGTCACTTTATAGAAGTGAAATTTTTAAGTGTTAGGACGAAGAAACTCATTGAGCTGAACATGCAGCTAAGGAAAAAGTCTATATATACTCCATCAGAATTACACACACAACATGAAAACTTCTAGAAATCCTTTCGGTCACTTTTGTTAACACGTTTTTGCTTTTACCAATGCCTTAAAACATTACGAATCTGAATTAATTGTGAATCTTTAGATGTTGGCTTAAATTGCTTGACACTTTGAAAGCAGCGGGACATTTGGTACATTTGTATGGCTTTTCACCAGTATGCATTCTCATGTGGCTAACTAAAGCTGACTTTGCAGCAATTTGTTTTCCACACAAATTACATTCGTGCTCCTTGATTTTTTGACGAACCCACCTTGATGTGCATTTTTAAGTGGCCATTTTGAGAAAACGATTTCTTGCACAATTCACATGTGTAGGCTTTCAATTTGGTATGAACTACCATGTGCCTGTTTAAATCACTCTTCTTTGAAAACATTTTATCGCACGTTAAACAATTATGTCGTTTGACATCATTGTGCGTATCTTCATGTTGACGGAGGGTACTCTTTAATGCAAATGAACTTGGACAAAATTGACAACGATAAGGCTTCTCTCCAGTATGTGCTTGAATGTGAGCTTTGAGACTATTAGCAGATCCGAGAAACCGGCTACATAAACTGCATTTGAAAGGTGTGTCGGTTTTATGTTGGTTGAGATGTTTTTTCAAGTAGGTTTTTGTAGTGAAACTTTTGTCACAATGCTCACATTGAAATTCTCTGGTCCCGCTGTGGATCAACTCATGGGTTCTAAGATTTCCTCTAGTAGAGATTGACTTATGACAAACGTTACATTTGAAAGATTTCTGGTGTGTGTGAGTATTTATGTGCATCTTCAACCTGTAATCTTCTGCAAATGCTTTGTCACAAAACTTGCAAGAGTGTGGTTTCTCATTAACATGGTTTCGGTAGTGAGTAAACAGATTTGCTTTTGTGCTGCACGATTTGTTACAAAATAAGCAATGGTGAATCCTAAAGTGGACATCAGTATGAGCCACTAAAGCTTCCTTGGAACGAAATACTTTTTCACAAGAACCACAGGCAAAGGTGTAGGAAGCCATTTCATGGACAGCTTTTAATATAACTGGTTGCCATAAATTACAAGAGATCTATGAAAACAAATGACCATTGGACAGTTCCAAGAATCGAATTTTTTGCTTTACGTCCCGGCGTAGGCTGGGATCCAATACAGTTGAGATCTGATTTTAATAAATTTTATCCAAATATAAATGTTCTTTCGCATTAAAAAGAGGCAGTAGCAAATGAACTAAGGTTTTAAGAAAACTTTATTGTTTTTCAGCCGGAGTAGCGACTGTAATAATACCAAGATGATAACGCCGATGTTGTGTACAATTCTATTCAATTCAATTCAAAAAAGGTTTGGGGGGTCCTCTCTGTGCCTGCTTGGTTTGAACAATGTGCATACATTGTGATCAAATCCTCGCGTGACGTTTTTGGTATCCAGACTTTAGGTACGTGCTCTTGATTCGGAATTCCGCATTTGGTATGCGTAGGCTCTGGGCATACGTATTTTTAAGACAGCCGATGTATGTTTAAATAGATGGGTACTTGAGGTGCTACCTTAAGCGTGCATTTAAAATGCATGTTCATTCTTTTTACTCATGGTATGTTTGGTATTCGCTATATTTGTATATATTTATATTTCATATACGTTCACATGCATTCAGGATGTGGAAACCGATTATATTACTACGTGTGTTAATTATGCCTACCATTCGACAATACAGCTGTAAACTGGATTTTGAACAGAGTAGGATCAATATCCTTTGAATGAAAAAAGACAAACTCGTTTAATGAAGCACAATTAAGTCAGTTAGGCCGGCATATGGAAACGCACATGTGATTAAAAAAATAATATGCCAGTTAAAAGTTTTAGACCATTGAAAGTAAACAATGTACGATCATACTAATATAATATTTTCGTTGAGTTTTTACCATTTCGATTGCGAGTAAAAATTCTGGGGTTGGGGTTGGATTCTTTTCAAATCTTACTACTAAAAGACGCCTTTAAAAAATATCTACCTCAAAGTGTAATGCTGATGCTGATTATTTAAATTTAGATTTATTGGGTTATCATCATGTAAAGTTGGCATATGATGCAGTAGTTTAGAAATGTTTTGTTTTGTCATAAATATAGCTATTTATGAATCCGGAGTTATATATATTGCGACTAAAAATTTACCAATAATTTTCGAACACAGATCCTTTGCCTACTACTTTAAAAGTTGAATGAATAAGCAATCTCTGAAAATTAAACCACGCGGATTTCCTTACTGCGTGTTAGGTGCAGGGCTAGAATTTATAAATAAGTTTTAGTCCTGTTCATTTTAAAAAAATCGATTTTTGAATCAAGTTAAGTTCTGAAAAAGTTGACTCTATATGTTGAAATGCATTAATATATCCGACAAAATAACAGTCGGTCATAATTTTAAAAACAAATGTATTTTCCAGCCTGCTATGCACACAGGTATCATGTACAAACTGGCTTACATGTTTAGTAGTCTCCAGTAGCACAAGAGACTTGACCATAAAATACGTGAACACATAGTACTGCATAACGTTTCACGCACTACATTATGTGTACGTGGACTTGTAAAACGTCATGCAGTACTGACACTACAGGAGTGAGAGGAATAAGAACATGCATATTGAATGAATGTGTTCCGTGTTAAATAAGGTACTAATTCATTTATACCACAAGTGACTGTCCTGCAAATATATGTAGAGAAGTTAAGCCTATGTGTGTGTGGTGCACGCACATCAAAGATAAAATTCCCAAAGAACTTGTTCATCAAAAAAAGATATCCAAATACCCTGTGCACTTAAAATCCAGTTGTATGCAAACAAAAAAGTAAAGTTTTTGCGCAAGTAAATACCACAAAGCAACCCACCACCATCAACACCGTGCATTAGCGTACTTACCTCTCTTTAGTACGACTGAGCGTAGTTTTAAACTAATGAAGCTTGTTTTTTATGTTTTAAATTGAATTCAAAATTTGGTTATCTGAATGGAATCAGAAACTGATTCATTTTTCGGGTCACAGTGCCAGTGAAAGTATCCAAATATTCTATCATTAGGTCGAACCCCCCATAGAGACTTGAATTCTTTCACCTCTTGCAAATCATAGTATTTTCTAGTTCTATAATCCAAAATTGAGATGGCTTCGAAAATATTTCAGTGTGGTAATTGTGGAAAAGTATTTAATTTTAAGCTAAATTTAGTAGCACATACTAATGTTCATCTTGGAACTCACCAGTGCCTATTTTGCAATAAATGTTTTAATAGCGAGCAGGTTCTTTTTACTCACTGCCGAACGCATACACTCGAGAAGCCATACAATTGCAAGTTTTGTGACAAAACCTTTGCAATGGATGGCAATTTGAAAATGCATATCAATACGCACACCCAAGAAAAGCCTTTCAAATGCAAGATTTGTCAAAAGTCATTCTCTACAGCTAGATATCTCAAGGTACACCACTTATACATACACAGTGAGATAAGAGAATTTAAATGTGAGCACTGTCAGAAAAGTTTCGCTACAAAAGTCACTTTGAAAAGCCATCTGAATACACATCAAAGAGAAACGCCTTTCAAATGCAGTTTATGCAGCCGGTTTCTGGGATCTGCTACTGCACTTAAAGATCACATTCAAGCCCATACTGGAGAGAAGCCATATCGTTGTCAATTTTGTCCGAGTTCATTTGCACTAAAGAGTAATCTACGTCGACATAAAGATACGCACAACAATGTCAAAAGACATAATTGTGCAGCGTGCGATAAAAAGTTTTCAAACAAGAGTGATTTGAAAAGGCACATGATAGTTCATTCTAAATTGAGAGCCTTCAGATGTGAATTGTGCGAGAAATCATTTACTCGAAATGACTACTTAAAAAAGCACTTAAAATGGGTTCATCAAAAAATCAAGGAGCACAAATGTAATTTGTGTGGAAAACAATTTTCTGCCAAGGGAAGTTTAGTATGTCACATGAGAGTGCATACTGGTGAAAAGCCATACAAATGTACCAAATGTGCCGCTTCATTTACAGATTCGAGCAACTTAAGTCAACATTTAAAAATTCACAAATAATTTAATTTGTAATCTTCCAGCCTATAGCTTAAAGCAAAAACATCAAAATTATTAACTGAATTTTTTGTACGTTGATGTGGGAAATTCTAGTTGAGTATACTTTGAATTGTAAGACATTTCCTTTAGCTGCATGTTCAGCCCAATAAGGTTTTCGGTGTTCGAATATAAACTTTAGCATTTTAAATTATATTTCTGTAAAGTTACGCGTATTTTAGTTTCATATTTCTTTATTTTTGTTATTAGTTTGGTTAATTACAACTCCAATAATTAAAGCCCTTAATATAAGTTGTCTATTTAATGTGATACTTTGGAATTATAAGTTTTTATTATAAATTGTTGCCGCATAGCTCATCGCTTCCTCAACCAGCTCAGTCCCAAAACTAAAGAAAAAATATTGCAAAAAAGTGTATTCATTCTTATTCAAAGCAAAACCAGTGAAGAGATGGGTACCGGAGTTTTGCACAATTGATAAACATGCCAATGAGTTCATTTGAAAAAATGAAGTAAACTGGCTTTTTTGCTATCCTAGCCATGATGATAAATGTGCCTTTTCCTAGTCCAGTGGTCCAGTGGCAGCAGCAAAGATTATCCTCACCTTCACCATTATTACCACCACTTTATCATTAAGATATCGTTTATCGACTTAATGGAGATTATTATTTCAATCATAATCAGAGGTTTCATGACCAATTTGAGAAAGTCACAAAAAAAATCGAAAAAATGTAGTGACTTCGCCTCCTCCGCCCTTTCCCATAGAGGCTTGGGCTACCTCAGATCAACAAGCTGATAATTTGAATTTTAAACGCGTAATTTAAAATTTTAATTAATTATTTAATTAATTAAATTACTTATTTCAACTGATGAATGATGGATGAACAAAGAGTACTTGAAGGATACAGGAGTTGACTCTTTTGGGAAGGAGGATTTGGAGGCGAATTGGGATGTGGAGGAGATGAGGCTTTGGAAGGTGAAAGGGGAGCGAAGGGCAGGAGGACGAGTTAGGGGGGTGGATGAGATTGGTGTTGGTGGAGTGTGTGAGGTGAGGAATAGGAAGGATAGTGGGAGGAATGCTGGTGTGGGAGAATGTGGTTTGAAAGAAGAATTTTAGTTCTGAGCTGCTCAAGAGGAAGATGGAGGAGGACTGCATGAAGGTGCATTTCATGTTGGGTATTTTGATTTAGTTTATTGTTTAATTAATTTGATTTAGTTGCTATTTACTTAATTAAGTATGTTTACGTAATTTAAGTTTTAATAATTTAAGTTTATTACTTCGTATTTAAATTAATTTATGTTAATTGTTATTTATTTAAATAATTTTGTTCAATTTATTATGTTAAATTATTTTGGGTAATCATTTTAATTCATTAAATTAAAAATTATATCAAAAATTTAAATAAACATTAGTTAAAAATAAGATGGTACAATTAAATTGGAAATTAATTTGAAAACTAGATTCCAACGGTCCAAGCATTTCTTAAACTTGGGGGACTCTGGACTCTGCTTGATTGTTTTCGGGGGACCCCATCCACAAATAGTTGGCGTCTGACACCTTATCTTGAACAAGAACTTTCAGCTGTTCCATCCTGTAAAACAATAAAAATAAACACAATTTAAGTCAAGTAATGTCACACAAATTTAACAACGTTTCAATTTATTCAATTAACTGCACTCTTCCGGCTGCTTTGCTTTCCGGGTTTTGTTTTGCTAATGGCCATAATACTGCTCATATTACAAGCAGAGAAGAGCAGAGTTGGAATTCACGGCTTTTTACACATTGGGACATTTCGAGCCTTTTGGAATGCGTCGT
>JAQFZG010003766.1:0-12971 GCA_034695465.1 Entomobrya nicoleti | reverse complement strand
GCAATGGTTGAAGATTTATTTATAACTTTTAAGTGCGCGGTTACTTTAGAAGTGGACGAACCCAGACAAGATTTTAAATTTTTTATTTTTAGTTTTATTGTTTTTATTTTGCAGGTAAGCAAACAACGCTTTTAAAATCGGTATAATTCTGATGAATGTTCCTGTACTGCCATGACATGTTTGTTCCATACATCATACATCCAACCCTTATTAGCCTTCGGTGAAAGGATACCTCATTTCATATGCTGCCAATGCATTGATTTCATGTCTGTCTACCTACACCAGCTTTGGTAAAACAAATAAACAACAAGCTTATCTGCTTGCTCAGATGATGATGGCATGATTATTATGAAAATATTCGGGATAAGGATAAAGAAAATATTTTCTGCTAAACAGTACATGTCAGTTCCATTTATTTATCACCTTTTCCATGTAGTTGGTTAAGAGTGTCCTTCCGTCCGACACATCACAACAGATATGACATAACAGACGAGTTCAAATCACTTCTCGTTATCTTTTCATTCTCATTCATTTCAGATTTCATGTTTGCGTGTACTTCATCTGTTTTCAACTAACAATTGTGAATACGACCAGTTAGATGACAGTCATACAAATGAATCACAATTACATCAAACTTTTCCATTTTATTGGAGATTTAGCAGCATTAGGCTTATGTAACGTTTACGTATGGTTGCTGTCTGGAGTATGCAGTATGTAGTGTGCTATAAAGTGTAATTACCTGTACAGTGAAGTTGATGAATATAATGATGCTTGATTTATAACAGCTTGCTAACACGAATGTAACGTAACTTATCATAACGTAAATAAGTACCATAATCCCGTCTCGCAGACCTTAGGCATAAAAAAGACACTTATGCAATATCATTATATAGTTTTATAGGAACTTAAGATTAAAATCGGTTTATAAAACAGCATTATACATGCTTCATACATTATATGAGCGGTGCGTGGAGAGATACAGCTATTATTTATGTAAATATGGATTATAATCATTTTAAATCACAGACTCGAAATTTATGCATGTTTTTTACCGTACACAAAAAGTTAGTAGGTGCTGCGCAAACTGTTTTATGTAATAAGCTTTTAAGTTTAATAATAAAAACGTGATTTTTATCTGAGAGCATGCATATTTTCATGAAAGCTGTTTAAATGTTAAAAATCCTGATGAGCCTTGCTAATCTCCGCAGCCTCAGCTAAAAGTCATCAAAGTACAAAAGGAACGCAAACGCAACTCGATTTAATGCTGATGGCTGATGTGACTTCATGTACGTACTATGTACTCCAGTTCACAGAATACTTTTGAACTCTATTTCCTCCCTATTTCATTTTTCACATCATCAGTTACAGGGAATCAAGCACATCAAAATTACATTGATTTTGACTTTTAATGAATTTATGTCCGTTTTGCCAGAAAAATTCACAACAAAAAAAGCTGTGACAAGCAAGTAATAAGGACTGGCAAAAAATTAAGTGTGTGCATTGGTATGTAAGTGTGATTTATTTTGGAAATCAGTAAAAACCTCACTTTTTACCGTTCTTCCTAGTCTCTAATTAAATATGTTCAAACCATGTTGTTCATATAAATTACATGCATAATAGTTAAGGAACAATATTTTTGTTCACACTTAACAAGTTACTTGACTAGAAAAGTATACACCTTCAGGCAAAATGGATATTATATTTACATCATATAAACAACGACACGAAATTATAAAATTATCATAAAATTTGATTCATGGTTTGTGTGCTAAAGAAAGTATGCGTGTAATGTGTAACGTGTGCTCCAAGACAATACATCCCATTTTTGCACCTCTTTTGTCGAATTTTGTCTTCAAAACACAAAAGATTTTATTATGTTTAGTCAAGACTTCAATAAAAATAGAAAAAAGGTAGACGAAAATACAAGACATAAGTGAGATGCTGTAGCATTTAAATTAAAAATCTACGTGTAACATGTAATCACTCCTTCAAAAATCTCCATAATATCATAGGATCACACTCGTCACACCGTGATTACTGCCAAGTAGATTATAAACGGGTTCTATTCTTTCAAGTAAACCATAAGTTTGAGGATGAATGCTGTGTGTAGTAAAAATTGTAAATAGGTACATCTGTTTTGTTCGTTGACGCTTGTAACCACCTTCACTTCATCTTCCACTTCAACTGAATTTCGAAGAAAATCCTTTTCTACATTTAAAAAAGTAAAAACAAGCTTAGTTAAAAGCAAGGAGCAACCTCCTGTCCCTCGCCTATTTTATGAGTTTCTACTAAAATACAACATATATACATTGATCATGCATTACATCGTTGTTGTAAGCAAACCGGCTTGTGTGTGGAGCATATAAATTTTGAAGAAAAAATATCTGTCAGAAGGATAAAGATTTTTTTTATGCCAAAAGGATTAATCTTTTACTGTATTATATGTTGTGCTTTCATTTCAACCTGCGATTATGATTATTATTAAAAACTTTTTACTTGTCTCATGTACATTTTCTCCGCTAAATTATCTTGTTCTTCGCTGAGTTAACGAAAGGCTGAGTGTAATTTATACAAATACATTGCACTTGCAACCCATTAAAGTCAACCATCATCTTAACAAACCGAATTAATACTTTATTACTACTTCTCAAAAAATATGTATAATTAAAATGGGAATTATGTTGCTGAAACAATTGGTGTGGAACTTTGCATTTTAAGTGTTTTTAAGTTTTCAACATATAATGTTCAAGGATTATAGGCATTCACTTCAATTTATGTATTTCCATCAACACCGTGGTTTGCCGGTCTAGTCATCCATCAGTATCAAACTGGTTCAACTTGATAGTTTATCAAAGTATTAATTTAAAAAAAATGAACATTGAAAATTCTTTGAATGAACATGATCGAACTTTAATATTAGTTTTCAATATTATATTTTAAGCGGAAGTAAAAGACTTAATAACAATGTATTCCAGTCGGTAAATTTAATTTGCATTCCACAAAAGTTTCTGAATAACATGTGCAGCACGAGACGATATTATTGTACGATGATTTTTAATACACGTTACACGTCATATTTAACTACATTTTAATGGGACAATAAACGTGGTCAAAGCATCCGCATCGTTTATGCTCGATGCTCATACCGACTAGGTTACGCATAACAAAACTGCTCCGTTTCCATTTGTTCATTTGAGGTTAAAATGATAGTAGTACGAAACAAAGCATGAGTTAAAATTTCAAAGTATTTTTTCTTCGTCGGCAACCACAGTTTTTTTAACTCAAATGTTTATACTTTATACGTAACACAGTATGAAGCAATTAAAAACATAAATTAGCCTGATATTTTTCCGACCATTGTGACTTTTTTATATGCAAATCTCTTATGAAATAATAAATGTCATCACGGCACATATTTTAGTTGATTTTATCTTCAAGCATGCATTATTTACTTGGCATGACAGTATTGTCCTTCTTTGTCGGCTATAAATGCACAGTCAAGGAATTTTTGGTTCCTGTTTTTTATTGGAGAATTGCATGTCACACTCACAAATGAGTTAGCATTTTTTTGGAGTAAAATGTAGTTCAAAAAGCTGTGTTTCATAAAATAAGCGTTTTTTGTGCAAACTCAAGCTTTTTGTATGTAGAAATGTTTGTAGACATCTCGGATGTACAAGGTCTGTGAAAGTCAAGGAATTTCAATTCGTAAAATAGTTAATTAAAAAAGGTGTTACGATTTATAATAACAGGTAGTTAAATTTTCTAATTGCTAGTGTTTATTGTCCGTTCCGAACTCCGTTTCGACCTCGCTTTTGTGCAAGGAGCTGTTTTTTTTACGAAATACTCGGTTAAGTAAGAAACTTTTTTAATAATCCTCCGCGTTCAATATTTTACGAGCAACAAGGAGCCCTTGGTGAGCACGCAAGACATTGACATTACACTAAAAACCATACAAGCAAAATATTATTACCTCATTCATTATTGCCGCTATTTGCACAAAAAAAACGTTAAAAGTTTTGAACTTGACTCATTTCATTTCGGCAAATATTAACATGTATTTTTATAGCTTGCTGTTCGTTGTACCTAGTCTTCTTGCTCATTGCTCAGCAATTCTGACTCTGACGCTGATGTCCTGTTGAAGCATTATGGTGGCAAAATTATAGTGTTCCTCTGAATAAAATATCCGCACTGTCTGTTTATAGTCTGTATAACAATCAAATATCGAAAATTGGCCAAAGGCAAAAAGTACTTGTACGTGAACATAGGACAACGTACACAGTTTCTGCTACTGCGTATATTTGCAAAAAAATAAACATGATAAAAAGTTATAACTTTTCTTCGTGGTTCTTTGATTTTTTTGCTTTCGTCTGTTGAACATGTTTGCATTATTGCTAAAATTACTTTGTTAAAAGAAGTAAAAATCGCTTGTTTCCAACTTGTATAGCCCCTTCCATAATCATTTCAGAAGCTGTAAAAAACGTTGTGTACCTCGGAGCCTCTGAGTAAATACCTGATTGCAAAATTGCATTCTAGTCATCAAGTCATCAAATCATTAGCATACCAGACCAACGTAAAATATATACACTGCAAAAATGACTCATTGTTGAATGTACCTGCATTAAGTAATATGAAAATTCGCAACGTTTCGCATTTTTCTACAAGAAAAACAAAGAAAAACTACGTATTACAGATGTTCATATATTTATGCATACAAACTTCAGCAATGAGCCCAAAAGCACAAAAGTTTGATAAGATCTCTTACGACATATAAAATACATTCATAACAGATGCTACAACTTAACTTGCAGTTCACAGATTTAGACCTTAGGTGGCCTTCTGTTCTCTTAAAGATGGTAGTTTGTAGCTGAGCACGATATGATAATGACGATGATGGGATTATTATTATTAGCAATTTTGGTTGACCCGTCCCTCATCTTACTAAACTTCAGCACTGTAGAATATCAGATTATCTGTGTACTGTGTACATTACCTTTCCATTGTATTTGCTTAGTCATTGTCACAAGAGTCAAGTACTTTTGACAAGGAATGTTACAGTCAATGATTTTTTTTGCAAAGTATTTCCTATCTTTGTTTGTCTTGTTAAGGATTTTAGTGATATTTGTATTGTTCTACATGCATCCATATAAAGCTCAAATTCGTTTTCCAATGCATGTCTTAAGATTTGCAACGACATCAATTCGTTCTCCTGCTTATCTTACTGTCTACTAAGGTTGCATTTTTACAGTCATGCATGCAACTGCTAATTTCCATAAGTTCAGTTTCATTCTTTTGTAAATTACTTTATCGTTCAAAAAACTATACATTTTATTTTTGTATACCATGCCTCTTGCTGATCATTCTATTTTGAAATATATAACGAATTGGCATATATATGTACGTTTTAGAGCGCACATCCAAAAAAACACAACGATATGAACATAAAGCACACACATTCTTTTTTAGAAACGATTTCATGCTTTGTCATGCAAAGAGCACCATGAACACCGCTCTTTACCGAAAAAACGTTAACAAAAATGCTTATTATTTCATCAGCTTCGTTTCTTTTTTATTTTCTTTAAAAGAAAATCCCAAACAGTAGACTTTGGCTGGCATCCTATATCTATACATTCATGCCTTTGTTGATTTACATTCTCTTGTAAATATAAAAACTTGGTAATTTTTAACAACTGAATACTCCTACCACCACCACGTTTTGTTCATATTACAAGCTTAGTGATAATAAAATACTACCGAAAAATACCAGTCTTGTTTTTAAGTACACGTATACACACACCTCGTTTTTTTTTGCCACAGGATATTTTTATTTAAAAAAATAGCCAGCCATGCAGGAAGGCATACGTAACTAACAACATTAGCCTTCCAAAGTTTCATTGCCTTATGCCTGGCCTGGCTATTACACAAAATTTGAAAAATGTGGTAGTATTTGTATCGCGATCATTTTCGACTGTCCATCCACTTTTGCCACAACTTTGTGGCGATCTGGCGTGGTTGTGCAGTGCAATGTAGAACGTTGTGTGGTTTGACTGTATAGATTATTCAATAAATTTATACGCCTATATGGATGAAGAGAAGCAAAGAGCATAATAACATTATCATCATCCATTATTATAACATAACTGACGATGACGCTTTTTACACGACTTTAACCCATGGATTGGAACGAAACGCCGGGAATAAAAGGATGATGATGATGATGAAGTTGAAAAAAGAGTTTACAAGAATAAAACTCCATTATGTGCAAAGTCTATTATGTTTTATTCTCTCGTGTGCTATTGCATTATGTGTATGTAAAGTATAACATTAATAGTGATATAAAAATGTATATGAGAAATACAAACTACATTTATTTCTAAACATTAACAAAAGATGCAAACAACAGAGCGTGTCCGACGAATGCACAAGTGAAAAATCATCATTTTCCCCAGCCACATTACCGAATTCATACTATCCATCCCCTCATCATCACAATTACCAAACTCATTGTCAGAACTCTCTGAACACATCTACACCATACCATACACCTAACGCTGAAATTAGCAAAGGTACAAAAATAAATGCAACAATTCTCGAATATTACCAAATGTAAAGAATGAAACTTGGTAAATACGTAAGCACAAAGCATGTCATGTATTATATGCATATGTATAAAAGTTATGTAAGCAAAACTATGATATTGATGATATGATAAAAAAAGGAGTCAGCAGACTGACAGACAGTGAAAGACCAGCCGTACTAGATCCAGCAAAACTAAATGATTTGGTGTTGGTGTGCGGTAGTGGTGAATGTGTGGATTGTGGATGCATGTTTTTTGTGTGTACTCTTGTTTGGTTTTTTTTACCTATGGTTTATTATGCAGAATACAGATCAACATTTGCCGGAATAACTAATATGTTATGTATTAATACACATCAAAATGTATACAACATTGTTGTATTGTATTCGCTGAAGAAAGATGGGCCCATTACCATTGCACATAATATTATCCACTTCCACTTTGACAGGAGAGCAGGCAGGCATCACCATCAACATCAACAAAATGAAAAGGCAGTGTATGTAGTCATGTGGGGGAAGTATATAAGTGACGGTGGCACTTGCTGGCAATAACGCTCAAAGAAATTTACTTCTGTTATTGTTGTGCTGAGCAGCATCAACATCTATCACTCCGACTGCTTGATGGATGCATACTCCATTCCATACACATTTTTAGCAAAACTTGGCTTATCTTTAATGATATTCGTTCAAATGTAAAACCTTAATAATAAAGAGTATACCTATTTATTATAAAAAGGGAGAATAAATGTTTGGAATGGAAGAATGAAATGATAAAAAAAAAGAGAGAATATAGTAAGGAGCAATGAAAAAATACGAAATACGGCAGCATGACCGGTTGTGTTTACTATCCATCCTGCCGCTTGCTTTTGTAAGCTCGTGTATTTCATCGTACTTACAATTCCACTTGTTTTATCATATAAAATTTGAACGTTCTCGTATTATTAAGAAACACTTATACAATGGGCTATTCTTACAAATTACATTATAGTCTGGCATCCGGTCATCGGTAAATTTTGAATGTACATATTTGACTGATTCGGCAAATCAGTAAATTCGGCACACTGTACTGGCATCTGTGAAAATTTATATGAATTCTTTCCATTATTGTGCCAATTAAACCCGCAGTCCATTCGCATTAAAAAAGTTTTTCTCATGGAATTTGGATAACTGTATTCACATGGATGAAAGAACTATGCATTATTTGGAACTTGTGAAATTATTCTTTGCTCAATTTTTATTAAATATATCGATCCTTATTGACATCGTTATAGATTTATCATTATTACATTATTTTTCTACGGTTTTCTCTGTCATGGACATATTGAAATGATAGCTGTTCTTATACGTCTGCCTTGCTTTTGCCTATTTGATATCCCTTCGTTCAGTTTCTCGTAATACAGCACCACACTTTTTTTAGGAAGAAAAGTTGGAAGTGGTGGTGATACCAGGATATGGTAGTCAACGTGGTGGTTTGGTTTGGTTGGTGAGTGCTCCCAACAAACCCAGCTAAAACTCTGTGACTCCAAGGCAGATTTTTATTCTTGCTTTTTCATGTTGTCCTGAACTGAACTGCCTTTGCCTGCTTTTCTTGTTTGCTCACATAAAATAACCAGGAGAACTGGTATTATGGGTTATGGGATGTGTATATGTGTGTATTGCACACGATGCGATGATGTTGACAACGACGTATGTAATGTTAATGTAACTTGCTTGCATGGAATCTCTCTCATCTAACTTTGTAAAGCACTACTACAAAGACTACAGAGCTACAACTACGACCAAACCAAACCAGCGATAGGGATGATGTTGGTTTCGTAGGAAGAAGGGAGAAAAAAAATGGTTTAGCTGAAGGTTTTGGTGTTGTACAACAATATGAACACAATCAACCGCACGGTCTCACTTCAGTCAGTTTCTCTTCGCATCTCGTGCATCTATGCTGCTGCCTTTCATCTGTGCAAAACGGAATAGTATTTTTTTTTTCCCGTAGTAAAAAAGCCGTGTGTGTAAAAAAGGTTTCGTTCTGAGGAACTGTGTTCTTGGTAGTAAAGTGCTTGTTGGTTAGTTGTTGGTGGATTGGATGCTTTTGTGTGTGGATTTTGTGGATTGGGTGTTATGATAGGAAAAAAGACGGAAGTCTTCTTTTCCTTGTATTCCTTATCAGAAGAACAACAATAAGAAAACTGTGAAGGACCATGACTCCTTGTGTAGCATGATTATCATCAGCAAACAGTGTGCACTACTGTGATCATCGTCAACTTCATCATGATCCTCCTCACTAAATTTTATTATCATTGTAATATTAAACAACAATACCATCTAAAGACCAAAATACCACAATAGTACAGACAAGAATAAGAACATCAGAAGAAAAAAACACAAGAGGATCAGCAACAACAATAGTTCATCATTCATAAACTGAAGGTATAATATACATAACATATATAATATTCCTATTCCACTTGAGTCACTCTCGCAGCTCAAGCTCACGGCTCTCCTTTTTTTGCCTTGTTTGATGCAAACAAAGCATTTTGCATTGCGTAGTCAACAGCTTCATTTTTGCAGGCAAAACGGAAGAAGAAAAAAAGCTTAACATTACATACTTGAACATTTCAAATCTCCAAATTACACAACAGCATATTTATACAAGGATCATTATATTGCCGCAAAAAAAGTAAGTACTCCTTCACTAACAAGTTTAAAAAGTCAGTAAAGCAAGCAAAACACAACAATAAGTAATTCAACTCGCACATAAAAAACATACACTCACACCAACACACAAACATGCATTCATAGACAATTCTTGCAAAGTATCTAGTTTCAATTCCACTTGTGCCCAGGCCAGGCCAGAAGAAGATTTATACACACAACAATTTCTGTATTTTTTTTGCTACTACGCAAACAACAAAGGGTACAAAATTAGAGAATATAAAAAAGTGGCATGGAATGTTAAAATGTTTTTCTTGTAGTTTACTTACACATCCATTTTTTCTGCAAAAGTGTTGTTTTTTGTACTCTTTTTCAAGTTGTATGTGTGATATTATTACATTTGTTATATCCCTGAACACACATTTCCTTGCCTTTTTCTCCTAAAAACATTTACGCTCGTTAAGCCTTTCTTCTCATCACTTTTTTCCTTCTTATTTTTTTTAGTTCAAAAGAGTTTTTTTGGTTCTTCGAAATAAAATTTTAAAAGTTTTGCTTTTTAAATGCTGAAATAGGCGAAATTTTTCTCCCAGTAGTATAAGTAAAATACATACTTGTCTGGAACAGAAGGAAAGAAAAAGCTGCTGCAGATTTTCATGGCATCATCGTCGTCGTCATCAGCGTCTTTTCTTTCCAAACTTGACAAAGGAACATTTACACCACAAAATACATACAAGAGAAAAAGTTTTATTTGAAAAAAATATAACGAAACAGTATACATTTCAAGTTGTAAAAGTGCTACATGTGTTTTTTTCTGAGAAAAGCTATCAGAGAAATGGTAGTTGTAGCCGGTGTCCAGCTGTTGTAATAGTGCAGTAGTGGTCGGTGGTGTACAATAAAGGCATCCTTCCCATCTCCTTTTTCAGAGGATTAGGAAAGCATACATACCAAACAGCCATTTAAACAGGATTGCTGCATCCTCTATAATATCGGAAAAAATACAAGCAAAATAGTTTGCCACTTGCCGTCGTCCAGGACAGGTCAGTTTTTTTCACAGTGAAAGTCCTCTTTGGGAAGAATAGGACAAAGTAAAAAGTTTAGATCAAAAGAAGAAAAGATACTCGTTTTCCTTCTTGCTCTCCGCTCTTCTTAAACAAATAAGCTTTCTTTCAAAGCGTACATTTATCCAGCCAGAGAGAGAAGTGTGCATTGCACAATCAACCATATAAGTGCTCACATACTACACAGTGTACTTAAAGTAAGTAAATAGGTACGCTTTTGTTCGTCCGTGCATGCAACATCCAAATCGCCTAACTATCCATACGTCCCAATGGACACTTTTCCTTTGTTCCGATTGCTGTAGTACCATTGCTACATCACGTCATCAGTAGAGAAAAGAGTGGAAACTTTTTTTTTTGCTCTGTCTGTTGTGGGCCTAATTGTGAATTGAAGGAATATACATTACATAGCATGATCGCAGTAGTGACTTGCTGAGGATTCACCATTTTGCCATAAAAACGACGAAGAAGAGTAAATAGAAGACATTAGACAGCTCGTGTCGTGCGGCAGTAATAGTCTAAAAAACGGCTTTGCAAAAGTAAGAAGAGTCAAAAGTGTGGTGTTTTGTGCGGTGGTGGTGTTGGTATAGTGGTAGTTGTTGATCGTGTATGTGTAGGTGGCTGCCCAGAGAAAAAAAAATATTACAACAATGCTGTGTTTTTCTATAAAGTCTGAAAACTAGTGTTTTTACTTTACACACATAAGCCACACAAAGTATACACTACTTATCGGCAACAACGATATTATTTTCACCCCTCTCTGCTATTTACTACTCCGCTGTAAGTTTTTTTTTTCGTTAAGTCCTTCTCCATTGAAGTAGGTAGTAGTCTTTTATACCTTTGTTTTCTTGACTTTCATACTCTCTATTTTATGAAAAGGAGAAAAAGATTTGGAAAGCGTGAGAGATTGAGTATCTAGCAAAAAAGAAGGTTTTTACGGCATTGCATGAGACTTCAGTGTTCAGCATTATGTGTCAGGTCATTTGACTAGGACTATTACAACATGGCATGACCTCTGCTTCTATACTAGTCTGATCTGATGATATTTAGGTTTATATTGCGTATTATGCTTTTTTCATACCTTTTGTCCCGTGCTATACAATTTACAATACGACACTGCACCGTCATGTACCGCGTCTCCTGCTTTCCTCTTGAATACCTACAACCTATGTAGCTGTAGCTGTCGGATTTACCTTTTTTCCCGTTATTACATACATCCGACCCGTACATTTTTTTTAAAAAGAAAGTCCTCATGTATTAACCTAAAACGAAGATAATAAAAAATACTTGAAACATAAGACTAGAAAAAATAGGTATAAATGCGACACATACTCCATGCTTGAGTTGCATTTGAGAAAAAAAGGTAGTATATGTAACTCATGTGAAGGGATAGACATGTGATGTCGCAATAATACTTGGTAAAAAAGTTGATCTAAGTGTAAGAATCAAGACTACGAGTACATATGTGCCACTTTTTTCGTTTGGTGAAAAGGACTTGGGATGGAGAGGAGGTAGAAGAGATATTTTATTTTATTATATGATATGACGGAGAGAAAGACATCGTCAGCGTACCATGTTATCTTTTGCTATTTTGTTAAGATTTTTTCGGCTTCGCGTGCACATGTAGTAGTTGTATTAGTAAAATATATTGAACATGGTTGTATTACACACATAAGAAGATAGAAACAATATGTAACTTTTTTTTTACTTCATGGATAGTGAGATGTGATGTTCATTCGTTTTATTCGGAGAAGACATTGCATCGTCATCGTGGTAAAAAAAAGTTTTGCAAAGCAGCAGTAGCATCAGGTTTTAGCTGCATGGCTGAATCCATCTTCAGCATAAACGGACGATGAACAAGGTAAAAAGAGGAATAGGCCATGTCATCATGCCGTGCGGTAGGTAGTCGTGAAGAAAAAGGAAAATAGTGAGAAATTTCGTTTATATCAAAACTAAACGGTTGACGGCATAGTCTTTTGTACCTCCACCTCCCTCCCTGGTTCTTCTGTGATCAGTCTAATGAATGGAAGGAAAGACAAGGACATGATGACGTAGAGTAAAGAACAAAGTGAAAAAAGTCTAGAAAAAAAAGAAAGTTGTCTAAGTAAGTTTGTCTTTTTAGTTGAAAGTTGCTACAATGGGGAAAAAGTTGGTGACACCCCAGCGAACGAAGGGAAAATAAGATCAGGAAAACTCATCATCATCATTTATTATTATTGGAAAGAAAGAAGGAAAAATTGTTACATATATTTTCTGTAGCTTGCACACGAGAGAAGACTTGGGAGCAGTAGCATGAGAAAAGCTTTGTTTGTTCTCCTTTTCCTTCCTTCCGCTTACAAACGTGATACGCTTGAGTTGAAAACCGGTGAAGTACCAAATAAGCAAAATTAATTTAGCAGAACAAGTGGAATTAGTGTATAAAAAAGTATCAAACAAAAAGTAACCAGTTATTCCATTATCGTAACAGCGCAGCACTATTATCAACTAAAAATTATACTACAATTATGCACATAAAGTGCATCCAAGCTCTTCATTTTGTAATTTCTTGTTGAATTTCACAATCTTCTCTAAGAATGTATTTAAATGCAAGCAGTATCAACAATTATGTCTCATAATCAGGATAAAAACAAGAGTAAAAAGTGTTTAAAAGAACAGTGCAATTTGAACCTTCACAAATAAAGCCATTCCGCCATATTG
>JAQFZG010003765.1:0-12974 GCA_034695465.1 Entomobrya nicoleti | reverse complement strand
GTGCGAAAAAAATCCTTTGCAATTTTCGATTTTTTGGTGTACATTCGTTCACAAGCTTAAATACTTGGTGACCAATATGTACAGCCTCAAAATTCCATTGGATGCAAAAGATGCTAAAAAATCACTCTAAATTAATAACCTTTTGTTTGCCATCAGCGCAGACAGCAGACCGTCATCTGTCGGAAAGACCGACTTTGGCTGGCGCGTATTAATACTTTGTTCACTTTACTCAATGGCTTTCATAATTGTCATGCTTCTAAACCATACATGGTAAAATGCATCACAAAATCACAAAAATCGGTAAGAAGTAAAAATGGTACATAAATTTTATTTGGACTTTAAATAATTATAATTAAACAAAAATTACAATAAGTTATAAATTTAATCAACCAGTTATAAATTTTACATCGCCTGATATCTCAAGCAAAACCCCGTATTATTTATATCAGTAATCCTTATATTGGCATAATAGCTGCAGTCAGTCGCTCCTTGTTCCCCATATCTTTCTGGATATGGGGTGTAACCCTTAATTTTAGGACAAAGTGTACTTACCTGCACATTAGGAAACTGAATTTTAAACGCCTGCGCTGTATTATCCGGATAATTGCTAAATTTACACTGGCACACATTACTACTTCCAGTTGTAATGTAAGTACACAATTTCACATCCGTAGTAGGTTGGTAAACAGGATTTAATATTTTCGTGTTCATTTCACAATCGTCTTTTGCATTTTGAGTGGGATTTGTGAGATTAACGTAGAAAAGATCGTTTCCAGTTTCATTCTCATCTAAATTCACCCGGATTCGGGAGTGGCTTCCCATCGAAGTCGACATTGGAGTGAACATCTGTCCACATCTTTTTTCTGCGTCAATTGCAATCCAATCCGTTAAGCAGGGTCGGGAGAGTTCACTCACTTTGAAGCGATCTGCGAGCATAGTACTCTCAGCGTCGGTGTCTGTGCATCTATCCCACTTTGAATTTCAAATTTGCCCAAATAAAAATGCATAATTAGTTTGCATAATTCTTAACTAAATTACTATATAACTAATTACCGTTAATGTACTTCCTCCTGAACTAGGTTTCACACAAATTGTGTATCTCTGATTATTCAACTGTCTGGGAAAGCCGAAGCTTTTAATTGCAGCTGTTGTGCCGTAAAAATATTGAAGGCAGTCGTCTGGAGCTAAAGATTAAATCAAAATTAATTAGTTTTCAATTAGGTGATATTTTAAAATTTATTTCTAATTTTTACCTTTGTACGGAGAGCTGCAAGGAATTTGCGTAGCACGAACACTGTAAGTCGCTGACAGCATTTCAGAGTGGACGATAACACTGATCAAGTCTGAGGTTGCCCCATAAGAAAGTATCACTTTTTTATGAAAGAAAAAATATTTCATTTTAGAATATGAATAGTTTAACTAATGGTTAGGAAATGTATTTATAACGATAACACGTACTGTGCTGTCCTGTTAAACGTCCACACACTTTTAAAGGTCCATTAATATTAGCAGCGCCCACAACAGTTAGCGATTCGGACTGACAGTTTCCTGCGTTTTGACCACGAACTTGAGCCTCTTGGAGCAATACGTTGACAAAATCCAGTTTTATTTGACAAATATTTTGTTGCTGGTTCAATTTAAAAATAGGAAAGTTATCGCTATATTATATTTATAAATATAAATTTTAAACACTTACTTTAGGAAAAACAAATTCACACGAGCCTGCCATACTAGAACTCATTAAATTTTCAACGGTTTCTGTAACGGTTACAGCCCTCCTGTTTGAGTTGCACTGCTTTGTAACTTTTTAAGAAATGATAAAATTTAAATGTAACAGGAACCAATTTATAAATGACTTGTTTCTCAGTATAATTCAGTTTCAAATTTTAAAATAAAAAAACTTACATTTGCAGCATGTTCCCAAACCTTGCTGACAATTGCCCACTGCATCTCCACCAGATGCTACGCATCGTGTTCTAAAAATCAAATTAAGAAATTAACGTTCTAACTATAAACTAAATTATCTCTTAATTATTTCAACATTTACTTTGACAGGCAGACGCCATCCATTTGCTGTGTATTTGTAGGGCTGCATGGTTCCGGTGGAAAGTTGACGATCGCGAAAGGGAACAAATCTGTCAAAAATATATGGACGGATCCCACCAATTATATTTTTATCCTAGATTTTTTTTAAAACTAGTGGTTAACTTTTAATTGAAAACATACATCTTCCACCTCGACTAGTTTTCGTAAAAACTTCACTTCCATTCGCAAACCTATGATTACGCACACCTCTTCTTTGATAACCAACAACTTGACAGTCATGATGTATAGTAATTAGTGTTAAAACTAAAACATTCAAAAAATTTAATAAATGCATTTTCTTTTTTAGAAGTAAAAATCAAAAGTGTAGTCTTTTCTTTATGAAAAAGGGTTGGATGTGCGTTCACCAGCTCAAAAGTCAGATTGACGACTGACTTTAATTTATTTTGACAAGTCTCACTTGACATCTCTGCAACCCTTTCAATTTCAACTAATCTTAACCTGACTCATCTTTTCTCATCATTTTCCGCATTTTAATTGCATTACTAATAATCATCATGCTTGCATCGCAAGAGTAGTAACGTGCTATGCTTTTTACGCGTTTTTTCATCATAAAGCATACCGTGTGAATTTCCTAGTAAAGTTGTCAAGTTACAATTCAACGTATTTTGCATCTTCAGTTTTTTCCTTAGTTTTAAGTCTTCGAAAATACAACCTTTAAAAATCTCTTTTTCAGGTACATTCTAAGTGATAAAAATAGAATCAACCCTTTTTTGTATACTTTACCAAGAAATGCGTGAAAAGTCACACAAACATTTACAGATAGCCTAATTGACTGAGTGAAAGTTTAAACTATTCAAAATGTTTCAGGCTCATCAGCTTCGTAAACCGGATGAGAATGCATATAACTTCTGCGTTCCCGTAATATGAGTATAGCTATTTATTCTTCAACCCTATCTAATTCTTTGTAGAAAGCATACATAATGTTTGATCAATAACCCTTTTTATACGCAACGTAGACCATCGGCGACAAGGGTTCTTGCCAAGCTCCCATAATTTGCTCGGATCCAAATGTCATCTGTGATAATGACGACTTGCGGGACTCCCTCCGTCAAGAGCTGCTGCTCCAGCTTAGAGACAGGAAGTATCTGCAAGAACTGATTGATCGATGGGACAAGGGAACGTATCGCCAGAAGAAGGATGAAATGATGATAAGGATGACAGTGGAAAAGAATGAGAAAGAGTTTCAGGATTGCTTGTGCCGTGTAAACAGCTTTAACAAAAATACAGTTTTATTTGACTTTTTAAAAAGAAAGTGTTGAAATTGTTTGCTTTGTTAATTAGCAAGAAAAAGAAAAGGCGAGAAGACAGGGTCAGATTTGCACAGAGCAAAAGTTGGCCAGAGCCATGCGGGAAATGAAGGATGAGGAAGTTCGCGAGTCTGCTTTCAAGTATGTCAATAATACTTCAAGTGTGATTATTTTAATTACCTCTAGCTCTGGTAAATTAACAAGGTAATTAAACATATTTTTTATAGGAAGCAGCTAAAGGCCTGTGCACCGGAAATTAGGGAATTGGAACGGCAAATAAGGAGGGCGTACTATGCCAAAACATTGTACGCTCAGAGGCTTGAGGGTGATGCTCTTAAATTTGAGGAAAAGGTGAGAAAAGTAAATAAGATATATGTAGAGTGTGAAATGCGAGGGTGGATAAAGATTTTCGGCTTTCTTTGCAAAGGTGCGTGAGCGAGATCACTATGAAATGATGTTGGAACAACTTGAGAAGTTCGACCAAGGGGAGAAGGATAAGATACAGGCGAATTTCATGAAAAAGAGGGAATACCTGACAGAGTTGAAAACTCAAATGCAAGATGTTGGCAGTAAATTGGCGACGAAAATGGATGAAATCAATAAAGATAAGCAAATGATTGATGAGATATTGGATTCGATAAAGAAGGAAGAGTTGGAGGATCTCAGGGAGAAGGTGGATAAGGTCAAGTTGTATCAGAGTGAAATAAACCACTTTTTGATGGACCGGGATAATGTTAGAAGGGAAGAGCAAAGGATGGAGGACGAGGAAGAGAAGTCAGTTTAATTGTTTAAAAATTAATTACAAAGCTATTTAGATACATAATGTTAACACTTTGAATTTGAAAAAGGCGACGGTTGAGATATTTGGACCAAAAGGCATCTGACGTTGCAGAGTTCAAGAGAGCCAAGGACGCGCAAGATGCTGTTAAAGCGGATATAGTGGCAAGGGCAATTGAAAGAATGATGCAAGAGCAATTCAAGAACGAAGAGATTGAGGAGCTAAGACAAGAGCTATTGGAGGAGGAGCTTAAGGCGGAATTACGTCAAAGGGAGTTGGACGATATTGCAAAGAAACAAAGACAAATGGCGGAGTTAAAGGCTGCTGCAGATGAGGCTATAAGATTGAGGTCGGAACGGTTGGCGTTTGAAAAGAGGGAGGAAGATGACTATAGGAAACAGTTGATGGAAAAGTTTGCAGAGGATGACCGTCTGGAACAGATGTCGTATCAAAGAAGACGTCAAAGGGAAAGGGAACATAGGAAGCAGGTGGAACAGATGATTGCGGAACGACGCTGTTTAAGGGCCCAAGAGAAGGAGAAGGATCAACATGTGCAGGATTGCTTTAACCAGGAAACTGACAGGAGACAACAGTTAATTGACGCGGAGAGATTGAAACTGCTGAAGGAACATGGACAGAATATCATTGGATTTATACCTCGTGGGGTTATCAAGAGTTGGAAGGAGGTGGAGGATTTGGGCGAGCCTTACTTGAGCTACTACAAGAGTCAGCCTTTGGAACCTGATCCGACCACTGTGGATACGGAACCTTGCGAGGAGGAAATATTTAGGAACATGCCGCTGCCCAGGACCCTTCGGTTGTAAAATAATAATTGATCTCAAAATGATATGAACAATTAATAGGTTATAATTTGTACTTTTAAGTAGTCATTGTATTGTAGTTAGTTTGTCTAAAGGGGAAAAAATAAACCGTGTTTTAGTACTTTTTCATGCAAACATTAATCTATTTCTGATTGATATTTATAAATTGTATGGGAGAAATAGGATTAATTTATGAAATGATATGAGTTGATAATTAATTAGCTACGACTTAGTGACATATCCCTGATTAGCTATGAAGGCTGGGGAAATCTGAGAATTTGTGTGGTCACTTTCCATTGCATTGTCTACAAAACATACAAACACTGTTTTAGATTGGTTTTAGATGCATACTCATTTTGGTCGTGAATTTGGGACCAGGCATGTTGCATGTACTTACGCAATGCAAAGTGTCATAGTCTTCATGCCCTGGGGGAAAGTGAAGAAATTTGTATGGCCACTTCACTGAAACAAATACTTGTGACTTGATTTTTTAAATGTTTCTTTTTTATTTTGTCTAAAAAAACTACAATTTCAGTAATGATTTTTCTTTAAGTATGTTGTATATATTCAAGACAAAAGCCGGTATTATTAAAATCCATTTGTACTGGAGGTAAACCTCCAGCAGAACCAGCCATGATACATATACATGATAAATCTGCGGGATTATTGCAGTCACATGTATATGCTGGTGGGCTACTTAGACTTTGACATGCAGTAGGACAGGTTTCTGGTGTAGTGCCTCCAGGTGCTGGTACTGTAAATCCTGGTGGGGGTGGAGGATACTCTTGCTTGTCAAAGTTAACCAATAATTCGTAAGACTTCCAGGTGGTAGTCAAGCTTCCAAAGGGCTCGCAAGTTTTCTCCAATCCTTTCACTTGAACCCAGTCAGTATTACAAACTGCATCATTTGCTTTGAAATTGGAGATAATGTTAAACGAATCCGGTACTCCATCGCAAGGCTTCCACTGTAATATTGATAAAAGATACCAGTAATCAATCATCTTTTAGTACGTTCATTTGTAATATATGTAAGTAGTTTATATGGGTAATTTACCTCGATTTGTGTACTTCTCGAGTCTGGTTTAACACAAATTGTGTATTGTTGGTTGCTTTGTTGTTGCTTGGGATAGTCAAAGGTGGTAACTTGTCCAGATGTGCCATTAAAATATTGAAGGCAATTAGCTGGAACTAATAACACAATTCACACATATAAAAAATAATTAGCTTTAAAAAAAATCGAAATATTTGTCACAATTACCTCTGGCTCGAGAATTACAAGGTATTTTCGAAGCGACAATGTGGTAATAACTGTTTGTAGATTTAAGTTGAGGAATAACTTCAATGGTATCTTCAGATCCGAACGTTAGGTACACTAGATGTGGGTGGGGCACATTGAGACCATTAGCATCTCACTTCATTTAGATGACTAAACAAGCTTAAAATACATAGTTTATGGCATATATTTCATGTTTTTATTTTTCAACTTACTATGCTGGCCATTTAGATTACCACAAGTAGTGAAATCCCTTTCAACAGTTGCGCTGTTCCGAATTTTCAGCTTATCTACGTTACAAATCCCCTGATCATCGGCACTACCGCTTTCGAACTTTAAAAAGTCTAGACGGATCTGGCATATGGTGGGATCCTAAATTTAGAGGGAAATACATCCATGTTATCAAATAATGCACAGCATTATTTATATCATAATCAACATGGTAAAACGTATCTAACAAACTTTTCGAAATCGGAAGGAGCAGTCATCTAGTTTGCTTGAAGAATCATAAGGACTCTGAATCGTGGTTACAAGCTCTTTAACATCGATTTGATTTCGCTCTGCAGAACAGCTTTCAACAACTTTAAAGGTAAATACAACCAACCCTTAAATGTTAAACTAGCCATTTTTTATGTCAAGTTGCCGTGAATTTTTTTATGAACCTTACATTGACAGCATTCACCCAATCCTCCACCGCAACTTGTATAACCGTGGCTCCAGCCTCCTTCACTGTAACATCTCCCACTTGCAACCCATTTTAAAAGAATTTGTTTTATAGATGATAAATAATTCTGTATACAGATTGTATAATTCATAATTTATTCCTACCTTGGAACGCATACTCCAGAATTGTCTGGCCCACACGGACTTTGAACAAAACGACAAGTTCCGAAATAGTTCTCTGCTAAATCTTCGTCGTACTCTCTGGTCCATAGAACTAATTTATATTTCAAAATCTATATTAATTTAACGCTGCGAAAGCGGTTTAATTATGCTGTAGTTAAAATGAATTACTACCGTCTTGGATGACAACTTCCCCCGAAACTTTTGCCAAATTCAGGAATAAAATGACAACAGCCCCGAACGCACAGCACCGGCTATTTACAAAAGTCATGGTACATACAAAGTGTTCTTGTTCTGGTTTGAAATTCAAAAAGGGGAATAATTCATATTGCCAATCTTGCACCTGCTTATAAAGAAACTACTGTATCTTGTGCCGACGTGAAACAAGGTAATTTAGTAAAGCCAGTTTGAAATGAATGATAAATTGGATTATCAATTAAAGCTTTTTATTTACAACCGTTGCTAATTTTGCTAATATGTACATAATATGCCTGTCAATATTAAGTTGATCTGGATGACTCAATTATGTGCTATTATCGAGATATTTTGAAAGCATAGCATGTACATTTACGATTATAAATATCATTCGCGGTCATTTATTGGGATGAAGTCATAAATATTTGATTTGCTTATTCCATGAATTAAAGTTAAATCCGCTTCCGGGAAAGGTGTAAAAGTAAAACCAAATGAGTGTTGTGGTAAAAAGTGACCAATATAATGTCCTTTAATCGCAACTGATCTTGTTTTCATGCCAATAAAATGCAAAAGTTGAGCTCATAGCGGATTAAACGGGATTCCAAAATCCAATGTACTTCAAGTTCGTAAAATACATGACACGATGCATGTTTACTCAAATGCCCAAAAAAACAAAACATTTGGGTTTTCTTTACAAGAGCACTATATAGTGAATCCTTAATTTCTTTACACCTATGAATATTTACACCCCAAGTACCGAGAAAGATTTAATATTTATGCTTGATAAGGTAACTAATTGACTGTATCTATCTGGAACCAAATTTAAATTATGTTAAAGCTTTTATTTCAATAAATATTCGTACGGTAGAGTTTACAACTGTGTATATTCCAAACAAAATCCAGTATTTTCAAAATCTACTTGAGGAGGTGTACCTCCGGGAGTTACAATGCATATACATGTTAAGTTTGCGGGATTATTGCAGTCACACGTATATGCTGGTGGACTACTTAGACCTTGACATGTAGTAGGACAGGTTTCTGGGGTAGCACCTGCAGGTGCCGGTACTGTAAATCCAGGTGGCGGTGGAGGATACTCTTGCTTGTCAAAGTTGACCATAATTTCATAAGGTTTCCAGGGACTTGACAGTGGAGCGGTAAATGGTTCACAAGTCTTATCCAGACCTTTTATTTGAATGTAATCAGTATCGCACTTTATTGGTGCAATTTGGGTAGCGGTGATGATATTGAAAGGATTGGTTACCGCTGAGCATGGCTTCCACTATTTCAAAGGAAACTTTTTGTTTAATAATTTTCATCTACAAAATGTCAACTTTAGATGGCAAATTACCTGTATACCAGCACTGGATGTTGTTGGTTTTACGCAAATAGTGTACATTTGATTGTTCTGCTGTTGACCCCCGAAATCAAAACTTTCTACTCTACCGTCCGGTTTTGTAAAGTATTGAAGGCAGTAATCCGGAGCTGGGCAAAAAGAATTTAATGTCAACGAATGAAAATATATGAAAGGCTAAATATATTACATTTATATATTTTTAATTTACCCTTATTTTTAGAATCGCATGGAATCCTAGTAGCTACAATTTGGTATTTGCTAGTAGCCATCTTCAAAACTGGATTAACTTCTATCATATCTTGGCTTCCGAATGTGAGATACACTGAAAAAGTAACATGAATTTACCCAAACGTTATACTAATTGAACATTACTTGTAACTGCTTGTGAAGCCAATTCTTACTGTGTTGGTCTGTGAGTGAGCCACATGTAGTAAAAGAGTTGTCTACTGTTATGGTATTGGAGATTTTAAGTTTTTCAGTAACACAATTTCCATCTTCATCAGCTCTTGCACTTTCATAACTCTTAAAATCAAGTCTTATCTGACAAATGTTCTCTTCCTGTGAAAGAAAATAGACACAACGTCTTGTCAACTAATTCGGATATTTATGAATAGTGTATCAACTTATCAGAAACTTTTTACCTTGCGGAATCTAAATGCACACTCGTTTGTGGGAGTTGTAGGAGAATTCAAAGTTGTCACCAATTGATTCACTTCGACTGTGGTTCTGTTCTCGTTGCACATCTCTGTAACTATTTTAATTGAAACGTACTTTAATGCTCACTAATAAAATTGCAATGATATTTTGATTTTAGGCCCTGGAAATATAAATGTGTGTGTGATTTCTTACACATGCAACACTCCCCAAAGCCATCTTGACAGTTTGCACCACTGACAGTTCCACCTCGCTTTGTGCACTTGCCCCTGTTGATAGAAATTATTAAGTTTGTAAAAAATATTGAAATAAAGGTTTGCAAAAAAATACAAGTTAGTCAGTTACCTTTGCACGCAAACTCCATCTTTAATGGTCCCAGTGCCACAAGGACTTGGATGGAAAGTCACCCAAACAAATGGAAACAAATCTGGGAACAGAAAGTGAATATAGTTACATTTACTTGATGTGCACATGAAGTTTTAAAACTTTAATTAATCTCATCGTAAACTAACTTTTTGACTTTCTCGTCCCCACACTAGTCGTCTCACGTTTCCCCTGCTTGGGATTCGCACTAGAACTACATACTTGAAAAAATAAATATGAACAGAAAATGGAAACTAGTAATTTTTTAATCAAAGATATTTTAAACCGATTAGATGTCATTTTCAAAAATTTATATCCGACTTTCGCCACACTACTGCCTAATGATGCGATAGCTGTCACAACCCTTGTTTTTCACGAATGTCAATTCGCTACTTGGTAAACTTTGGTCTTTATACTGTCCCAAAAATCAGCTCTCAAATTGGCCAATATGTCATGATTGAAATAAACAAGGCGACAAATAAATAAACATACATGATTGAAATGAAAGCGTTGCCTTTTGCTTTTCTATTGCATATTAGTGTGGTCTCAGTCCAGCTAATATATTCTGTGCAAATTACTTTTACAAATAAAAATTTGATCAAGACAAGTACAGTACACACTATTCAATGTTAAGATTTCTACGAAATGTAATATTATTATTGCTTGATTTGCTTTACTCATATATTTGTTCATTTTGAATTGCACATAACATTTAATTTACAAAACTTAATAATATTGTTTCAATTTAACTACTCTTCAAAAGATAACAAAATTTCGTTTTCAACTTGCACTGCTCTAATTGGAATTTGCACCGTTAATCCACAAGTTATACAAAGTGATTTTATGATACATATCTTTTATAAAATGTTACAAAAACGAGGTGTACTCCTCCCACCATTTTTCATAACGGCTCTCACTGCTTCTTCGAAAGTTTCATTTAATTTATCCTGCGTTTTCGCCGAGCACTCGATATATCCGTTTGCCTTGATTTTCGATTTCATTTTCTTGGCTTCCGCTAATGAGATGCAAATGTTGGGACTCTTCTCACTTCTCAGGTCGCTTTTTGTACCTGTTAAAAACGCCAAACCAAATAATTCATGTAAAAATCATTGAATGCATTACATCCACTTGTATTCAATTTTTATGCATCTCATGCTAACCGACTAAAAATATGGCTGCTTTTGGACAGTGATGACGAAGCTCATTAACCCACTTCAGCTCCACGTTAGCAAATGATGCGGGATTGTCAATGGCAAAACAAACGAGAAAACAGTCAGTCTAAAGAAAAATATGAACATTTACTCAAAGAAATTTCTATGCAATCTTGGTTAACATTAAAGTTAATATCTTATCAAACCTTTGGATATGAAAGCGGTCTTAGCCTCTCATACTCTTCTTGGCCTGCAGTATCCCACAAAGTCACTGCAAACTTCATTCCATCTACTTTCATAGCTTTCGCATAGTTATCAAATCTTTGAGAATAACAAATATGCAAAAATCTATTATTTTCTCAATAACAAAAATACTTGCACATTCAAATTGTAAAATTTCTATACTGATCATACACAGTAGGTATATACTCCTCCGGAAATGAATTGTTTGCATAAGAGCACAACAAGCACGTTTTTCCAACGGTTCCTAAATAAATTATATTAAATAGCATGCATTATAAACTGATACCGTTACATATTCAATTACTTTAATATCTATTAATTTTAGAACTATTTGTATTGCAAACTGTCAAAAGCTAACCATCGCCAACAACAGTAATTTTCAGTGGTCTCCCAGCGTCCCCGTTTTGATGTCCCATGATGAATTGTTAAAGGGGTAATTTGTTTGAATTTATAAAAAAAAACTATTTTCACACGTTCAAAACTTAAATATTTACTTTTCAATGGAGAAATATTTATACGCAAACTTGAAGAACAAACACAATCATCCACCACACACTGTTATTTTTTAATCTTCACCTCGCCTGATACGATTTTCCTTCTCCAGGTTCACTCCATTATAATCATAATATTCATAATCACACATCACAGTACTGGTACTACTCACTATACTAAAACATCAGCGAAAGTATCAATGTCATTATCACAGCAGTTATTGACGAGATACAATAGAGTTACATCATCAAACTGTACTCATTCTGCCACTCGTACAAAGATAAGACCATCAACCATGTATTAAGATGACTCATTTAAGTTCCAATTCAATTTCATTTAACAACCGAGTAAACCAGCCTGTAACACGCTGAAATTTTTCTTTGTATCATATTTCGGCAAACACATGAACGTGTACTAAATAAGTACTAAGTACTACTCTATTAACAATGAGTACAAATTTGTCACGTTCTACTTTATTCATTACTCCTTTATTTAATGCATAACATATAACGTATAACGACCTTGTAAATAAGTGCGAACTTAATTTCTCGTATTACGTTTGATGACAAGACTGCATGGAAAACTGTAGTTCATAGAATGGTATGCAGTACTTTTGTTTTGTTACAGCAGAGTTTATTCAGAAATTCATTGGCACTTTTAAGAGAGCACAGTATCGAACATATTATGATGAGCAGGTGGAATTTTTGGACTATAAAAATATTTTTATGAAATCCATAAAACGTTCCATTTGATAATTAACTTGGTACTCCAGACGACTCAGCGCTGCTAGACTTGTTTGCTTCTTTCAGATGAACTTTTATAAAAATCCTTTGTTTTTTGAAATGTATCACCTTTCTTTATATTTTACTTAGGATTAAAGTACACATAAATTTATACATTCCTAACACATGCGTTGTTGGATGTTGGAAGATGAAAGATTCCAGATTTCCCATAAAAAAAACTTTTTTTCTGCTTACGTCAGATTTTGATTGTTTTTCATGTCTTTGTATTTCCCGATGCAAGTTGACAAACAAGGAATCCTAAGTTGAAGTTATTACGCGCAAGCCAACAAAAATATATCTATAATCTATAAATTGAAGCTATTATTAATGACGCAAACTGAAGTATTTATTTACGTAGTAACTTTTACGCAATAAATAAAAAAATCACAAAGAATTTCTGCTTGTTCGCTGTATGCTTTTTATTTGTACGTCTTGTTTTAATTACGAGTGCAGATATTTAGGGAACTATCCAACCATATCTATATAGTATATACATAAATGCATACATGTAAAAAGAATGAGATAAAAGCTCTGCAATGCGTCCTGCGGTTTTGTGGATATCAGTGGACTTCCTTTATTCCATTGAATTTGAATGAAATAAACCTGACAATACAGGACATAGAAAACTTGCGACTAAGTAGCTTAATGCACAGGTTGAATGCCGTTTGTAGT
>JAQFZG010003764.1:0-12974 GCA_034695465.1 Entomobrya nicoleti | reverse complement strand
TTTATTTATTTACTTTACCTTTCGTTTATCCTCTGCGTCTAGTGTACTCTGTCGCTCGAGGTTTTCTCACGAGGAGTAATGCGAGGGAGAAAAACGTGAAAAGGAGAGCAGAGAACATGCATAGAACAGAATGGAACTTATCAGATTGAATAGGATTCTCTGATTACACCACAATAGCGAACTTTTCCCTTTCATTATTTCCGTATTATAAACCATGTACATATATAGTTGTGCAGTACATCTATATCTTCATATAGACCAATGAGAAATGCGGTACACCAACTTTCCTACAGTATGTCAAACTGGCATTTAGCAAACATTTTTACACCGATCACAGTCCACATTTGAAAACACATTTGTATAGGTTAACGTACTATATTTGCTGTCCTAAATTAATCGAATAAATGCAATTATTTATTGTATACGGAAATCGAATTTATTATTTATTCCTTCAAAAATATAATTGATCGTGAAAATTCATTTACTAAGAATTTTTCTGCTGAAATCATTTCAGAGTAATTAGTATTTTGCAAAACCAAAAAACGAACTTCACGAACATAATTGTTTGGGTACTATATTTATTGATTGTTAGTTTTCAATTATCTTTGACGTGTCACCAAAATCAAAAAGTTAAGTTTTGACAAATCGAGCATTTGCCAGTCTGTCGGGCCATGAATTGTAAATCTTGTTACGTGCTACACAGAACACATTGCCATCGGCGGAGCATTGCTTTTCATACCTTTCATTCAAGCTCGCTTCGGTTCAAACGGCATGGGATTAATCAAGCATGAAATCTAATCGACAGCTCTTGAGCTCCACTTCTAGCATGCTTCGGATATAACCAACAATTACCATCATCACCATTCTCTGTATGTTATATCTAGTCCTACTCATTTATACTCTTGTCTGTGAATCGAATGTTTTCCTTACCAGTGCACCGCAACGGAGACCAGACCGGAATAAAATCCGGAAAACAGATATAGGAAATAGGAACGATTAGATATGTGCATGTTCTACTGCTGCCAGGGTACTCACAATTAGTGTGAATGTGTGTGTCTGTGTTTGCATGGAGGCTTCCGTGTGTAACAATCAGCGGAAGTGATATTGATTTTCATCTAGTTACTTAAGTGTCTACATATTGTACTATGCTTTTAGTGCTCACACACGGGGTTTAACGATTACTGTCAGCCTAAGCAAAAAAATGACCAATCAGTTTTTTATAGACTTTGCCTTTCGTCTATGAAGTGGGGTGTGCGTTACAAACAAACACATATTCTCTGCAACATAGCAGCATTTACTCTTGTTGTTTTACCATGTGCCGCTGCCGCCACACAGAAGAATCGTGAGAGCATTACAAGTGCATTGTACCAAGAATCATAATAAGAAAGGAGAAAAGTATTTTTTATCAGATTGAAGAAAAAAGAAAGGATGTGCTTCTAAAAATAGCACACATATACAGTCAAAGATCGAATGTATGCTATGTGTGTGAATCTGTGTATGCATGTACATATATAGATTTGTATGTATGTATATTCTATTATTCGAGGAGGCACTTAAAGAAAACGAGAC
Source organism: Entomobrya nicoleti (assembly GCA_034695465.1). Classification (NCBI taxonomy): domain Eukaryota; kingdom Metazoa; phylum Arthropoda; class Collembola; order Entomobryomorpha; family Entomobryidae; genus Entomobrya; species Entomobrya nicoleti. The sequence continues at coordinate 11,405 of JAQFZG010003764.1, read as the reverse complement.
TACGTAAATTAGAAGTTGCGTTATATCGCTACCTATATCTTTCTAATATACCTATTCGAATATATACTAAGGTATTTCCAACTACGAAACTGTTGAAAGTAATTACTTGTCGTAATTTTCCTTTTTCGGCTCTCACTCAAAGTCTTTCACTCGCTGTCTTCCGTGATGTACATTACATCCACCACCACACCACACAATGTTGTAAGTGGGAGCCAGAGCACCGAGGCGGAAGTTTTTCTGGAAAACATTATCAGATCAAGTCTACTATTCGTATTATACCTACAACCTAGAGTCTACCAGCACACCACTTAAGAAGGCTGCTGAAAGTCTCAGAAAAATAAAAGGAATAAATAAGCAAGTGGCAAACCAGTCGCTGTTCTTAATGATCTCATATATTCACCTATAAATTACATGCATACATACGTAACTACAAGTAATCGATACAGAAATATAATATATGTACATAGTACGTACGCAGTAGTTGAAATATTGGTTTGGTATGCATTATAATATTTATGCTTTCTCCATTCTTCCTTCCTCGTCATTTCAGCTTCCGATTGATGTACAATGCATAATATCTTAATTTCAATCCATTTGGTTGTATATATGCATTTCAAGTAGAATAAAATTATCAAGGTCACTGTACATTTATTTGAATGACATTTTTAGTTTGTCACTTGTACATTCACTGGCGTGAAAGATAGCAAAACAATTTGTCTAATATTGCAAGAATAACATCACAATCTGTACGCCTGTAGCTTACTATAATCATAGAACTTTAAGACACCGTTAGTAATTATATATTCTTTTAAATCTAACCTTTTCAGTAAGCAAAAATGATTGTAACGGAGTTTTGCTCTAAAATGTGACCGGGCAATATTGTATGGAATGTGAACGAACTGTTTGCTGATAGCTTTTTGGTTTTTGATATGGCCAATTCTGATAAGTTAGAGTTTTTAGAAATACATTCCCAAAACTAAATACTTGCTTACGTCACATCACTGAATAACAAAACGGCAGATCAGAGATAAGGAAGTAAGTATAGCTATGATAAACATTACACTGGATAAAAAGTCTTTTTGCAAAAAAATTAGAAGCTTTTCTGATTCCTAAAATATTTTACCTTGTGTTGACCATTCAGGCTGTTAAACAGGGCGTGACGAGCTTTAGTTGGCATGTACGTAATATTTAAGTAAATTGAACGCTGACATTGACGGTCAAAAAATAGAAAAAAGCATCTTGCTTCCAATGTATAAATGCATAATGCTTGCCTCACCCAGCGTTACTCCACTCACACTTTTATATTTTTGTCATAATCATAATAACGCTAATGGCGGGAGTGGGTGGGAAAGGAAAACGTCAACTTTCTTCCGGTCTGATTTTTGTGAAAAATCATTTGTTATTATTACCTACAAAAAGCAGCGTAAGTAGGTTAAGGCTAAATTTAGCATGGGATATATTTGGGGTAAAAGTCTATATAAAATCATGAATCATGTCATCATATCTTGTCAAGTTAACTTGTATGGTAAATATTAAAGAACCTGCATAAAGGTGAATATTTCTGAAATTAGTTTTTCGTTTTGTATGGAAGAAATTGTTAAAAAAGTATCGTGCTAAAAAGTATACCTTACTGATAATGCATACCTACATAAATATGTACAATAAATCAAAAGCAATAAAAGTAGGTAGGTTGTTATTTTTGCAGAAAAATGTCCATAATATTTTACGCCTTTTCATGTCATGCATAGCTTCATGATCCAGCAACTTTCATCATGTAGCCATTTAGATTTAACATTGACTTTCCTCGCTAAGAAGTTATATCGTATACAGACCATTGCCATTTCTGCCTTTTCCCGTTTAGCTCACCCACTGTGAATGAGAAGGTCGTAGTATTGATGTAACAACAAAAACACGATGCGACGTGAAAAAAGTGGTTTCCGTTGGTGCATTCATTCATGCCATTATTGCATGCGACTATAAAACTAATATGCTTTTTCCTCTACGTACAGTATACGAAGGTCCATTTATTGAGGAATGCTGGTGAAGCGAAATTGTTATTGTCTCTCGTATAATAATGTGAATGTGAATTGTGTACGTATTTTTTATACTGCTATGTACATCGCCCTAATGCTCTTGTAGTTAGTTATGCCAAAAGAAAATATGTATTGCGTTTTATGTGTTGCTAGCTATCAGTGCTTACAGTTTTAAAATATTACACAACACTAATATACTTGCCAACGTCCCACAAGTACACATTCCATAAACTAGTGCTATACTATGCATGTTCATTAATTGATGAAAGCTTTAATGAAAAAATACTTTGTCACAAGAAAATTTAACTGAATATTGTTGCAAGAAAACTTTTTATCGGGGTATTGTGTAAGTACATTAGCGTATGTATATGGTTCAACAATTTTTATGAATTTTCAAAACTCATTTTCCTGAGAAAACTATAACGAAGAAAATGACAATAATGTGAACAAAAAAATCAAGTTTCTTTCTCATCCTTGCACACAAAGTAAACTATTTCAATGGTATCGTTTCTCTCTTTTTCGTGAAAATGAAAAGATTCCTTTCCTGTATTCAATGGTGTGCTGTGTGTTTGTAAGAAAAGAGAAGGAAAGTTTTGGTCAAGTCAAGTGTAACAACAAAAAAAACTTTAATTCTCCTTTTTCCTTCTTCTTCCATCATCTTGTAGACAGGCGGGCATACAAGAAGAAAATATAAGAGCATTTTGGAAAATCAGAAGGGCTCCTATTTCATATGCTCTTTGTTGTTGAATTACAGCCACTCTCTTTCTACTTGAGAATTCATAGAACTTCCCTTCAGCATGCATGTGTATTTAATAAAACAGGATATCATACGCATCCACTTATTCTTACGATGTACATATACGTATGCTTTCATACTATTTCGTACTATAATACTAAAAAAGTTAGAATCTTATTTGGAGCATAAATATACCTAATGTATATAGTTTTTTTACTGCCGCAACATTTTTTCTTGCTTTTCACATTTCGGTTTGGAAGATTGAATGGAGAAAGATGGAACGGACGAAAGCATCAACGCAACAGAGGTCAAACAACCCATCATACACACATGCTATAAATCTAAAAACATATATACCATTTGTATGTTTGTTGCAAAGTTGGTTACATGATACGATACGTTGGCATACTCGTTTCAGATTTTAACTGTAATCACCACTTTTCATATTGGAATTCCGAGATAGTGCAGATAGTGAAAAGAGAAAATTACCGTGCAAACAGACATGTACGTCACATCATGTTGTATGCACAGCACAGTTAGGCAGCTTAATAACTAGTCTTTGGGAAGTCATACGAGGAAAATTGTCAGCAGATAACGTGGCAATTCAAGTCAGATTGTATTTTGATAACTTGCTCTAAAAAGCGGGCAGTTGCACATTTTGGTACATTAAAAAACTGCTACCCTAACTATTAACTATGTAATATGATTCGCATTTTTGGACTGATGTTTGTCCACGTTGTAAAATCCGTTATATATACATATTATGTTTTTATATTATACGTTTCATTAATGATTACAGACGGATTATTTGCTTTAAAAGTCTCTCTAATAGCCTATTTTAGCCTACGTCTGGGGATACTTTTAACTCTCCGTTTCTTCCTTTACGCGTTTTATTTCAACAAACTGACTTTCTCTAAGAGGAAACTTGGGCTGAGCATTCTGACAACTTTTTTTTTTGCTTTCCCTCCTCTTCAGTGAAGCAGAACGATTTTCATTCACAGTAGCAGTACTAGTTCTACTAAAGAAAAGAGTACCAAGTACATTTTCACTACTGGACAATCTAAATTGTTCAAATAAGCATTTCATTTCTCTCTAGATCCATGCATTTCCTTTTGGTGCTATAGGTTTTCATATTGCAATAATATGACTTTTGAAAAAAGAATAACGCAAAAAAGGAAGAAAATAAAGGCAAGTGTTTCGTTGGAAGCTTGTGTAGCAGCCAGTTGTAGTGGTGGTACAAGTACCATCAACCGGCCAAAAGATATCTTTTCAAGCTGTTTCCAAGCACTATTGCTGGCTCGTAAAAGACTCATTCACTTGTGAAATCTCTGCAATAGTTTGTCTGAGGCCAAGAAGAAGATTGTTGAAGTGGCCAAAACGTGTGTATATGTATACCCATATAGTTTGTATGAATGTATGAGTACATTTTATATATGCAAGCGCATAATATACACTTTTTCCATCTAATACTAAATGTGTATGTATAAATTTTATTCGCTTTATGCAGGCCGTAGATTTTAACCCAGCCTGCTTGTGTAAATGTGTAGTGTTTTCGCAAACAGTTATTATGGGAATTTGTTCCTGATGCCAAATTACTTTGCGACAACTAAAATATTGTACATTTTGGACTTCATTATGTCAAATGTGTTGATTCTGATGTTGACTTTATGTTTAAATTATTTTATTGCTGTGATTAGGAATTGAATATGTATGACTATGATATGACGAGAGAGACTAGAAGGGAACGTTTTTATTGCGAGAAGTGTTAAGTACTGCGAGGAAACTGAGTGAATATTATATGTTATGTGTTGTGTGTCTGTGTTTGTGAGAAACTTAATGTGTTGTGTGTTTGTTCTCTTTGAAATTTTAATATAACTTTTAGGCGTGTTTTTCAATACAGAAACTCCATTATGGCTCTTACTTCACATCGCGCCGATCAAAAACGAGCGCGATGTGGTCGTGCTCTTCCTTCTTACCTTTCGCGACATTACTGCCCTCAAGCAACCCATCGAGGCCGAGGACTCGAAGGGGACGAGTACGCTTTACAGTAAGTCGATATGGACTGTCGACTTAATTACACTGGTTGTCGACACAGAGATTAAAATCATCGAAATTTTAATTAATTTTTATGAATTCATTCCATAGGTCTCAGCAAATTCGCAAAACTCGCTCGTTCCGTTACCCGCAGTCGTTCAGTCCTTGCCTCACAATTTTCGTCGCATATCCCTGTAGTAAAGGAGACTTCCAAACAGTCCAATCTTGCTCATGTATGTTTACCATAACCATATTTATTTTGGGTGACGCTTTCATATAATAATACAATATAACTAACCATTTTATTTTGCAAAGTAAACCAAGTCATCAAAATTGTAATCACTTAAAAATGTGTTTTTTTTCTGTTCCTAATTGTTTCTCTCTGTTTCATGACTGGGGGAAAATGACAGCAGATGATGAGCCTGAATGCCGATGTCTTGCCGCAGTATCGTCAAGAAGCACCAAAGACGCCTCCACATATACTTCTCCATTATTGTGCCTTCAAGGCGATATGGGATTGGGTAATTCTCTGCCTGACTTTCTATACAGCTATAATGGTGCCCTACAACGTTGCCTTTAAGAACAAGACATCAGAGGATGTGAGTCTCCTCGTCGTTGACTCCATTGTGGATGTCATCTTTTTCATTGATATAGTTCTCAATTTTCATACTACTTTTGTGGGACCTGGTGGTGAGGTTGTTTCCGAACCCAAAGTTATCCGCATGAATTATTTTAAGTCTTGGTTCCTCATTGATCTCCTCTCTTGCCTTCCTTACGACGTGTTCAACGCATTCGACCATGATGAAGACGTGAGTTCTTTTTTACTTTCATTTTACATAAGAACGCTTTTTGCCTTGTTCTTTGCCGGCAAGGCTCTCTCGCTTTTAGGTACTTTGCCATGCTTGTCTTCTTTGTATATTCGCATATTATAATATCTTGTGCTTTGGTTTCTTTTCCCATGCTTCTTTCATCTGACAGCGTTTTTCTCCACTTCTTTTGTGCGTACCATATATTCTTTGTGACATGCTTCGTAACCAAGCTTGAGTCGTTGCCTGTCCTAATTATTCATGGCGTGTTTGACACGTCTGCACCTTCATTCACTGCCATATAACATATTTACTTCATCATCACAACTTTCTCGTCCTTGCCTTTTCTGTCCGGTAAAAGGATCAAAATTTGCACTTTACGTTGTGCATTAAAACGTGTGTGCAAATCTGTTTCTTAATTTATCCTCGTACACAAGCTAATGACTTAAGTACACACAAACAATAACAATTTACGATTTTATGTCAGCGCACGAACTCTTTCTTAAGCTTAGCCTCCTAAATGCTCTAAATAGTAAATATATAATTGCCTTTGAAGTATTTTCTTTATTTGACGCAGTTTCCTTGCTTTTTGCGCATAATGATAAGTTTAAATTCGAATTAAGTTTCCTTATTTGCAGGTTACTTTAATTTTTTTCAAACTTTATGTAGTAATTCGGACCCCTAAAACCGGGTTAAAATCATGCATAATACTTTAATTACTAAGATGAAAGTCATTAAATATGCGTACTGCATACCAAATCATCGCTGAAAATGGAAATAATGAATAGCATGCAAAACGTTGCAAACAACGCAAACTGATTCATTGCACTTTAAATTCATTATCGATCCTGATCCAATTTGCTCATATTAGCTTCCTCATTTTGGAGACCGTTGTATATTACGCTATTGTTGTTTGCTCACTAGGAGGAATGCACATGCTGAATTGCATGCCAGCCAACATCAACAACAAAAGGTCAAACTTTATCTAAACTTTTAAAAGATTCAAAAAAAATCAAATTGACCTTATTCTTTCCTTTCGTCTCTCATTTGACAACGTCATCGTCTTCCGTTTCCGTTCTATAAAAAATACATACCACAAAAGTAGGAGTAAAGTATACTTATATGTCCTTTCGTAGCTCATTCATTTGAACTCTTTTGCACACTTTCTTGTCACTTCCTCTAACACTACCACAGCAAAAAAATATTTCGCCCTCCCTCTTCTTTTTCTCGCTAGCTGCCCCGAGAGTCTTCTTTCCATTAACCTAACTTAACACATTAAGGCATTGAAAGAACGAAATTGGGTGAAAGGCAAGTATGTAGCTTGGCTAACAAGAGCTTGTAAGTTATTAAGACTCCATCCGGACCCTCTGTTTTTCTTCTTCTCCTGTTCGTACAACAAGTATGTGCTTCTAAATTTAGAGACACATATATTCACTTTACTTTTACAAAAGTTTATAGACTCCTACTAGTTTGACTTGAAGCTCTCAGTTTCTACTCCTGTGTTTGTGCAGAAGCCATTTTATACGAATTAAAGGAAATTTTATAAAGCAACCGGGGCATGTGGAGGGGGCCATCTTAATGTCTTTACTGTACTACTTCAACATTATAAAAGTCTAGTGGAGTAGTACCAGCAGCCGTTGAAGAAGTGAAACTAGCTGAAATCACTCAGTTTTTTATGACTGGAGACTCTTTTGAGAAATTCTATACATAAGTAAGCTGGAATGAAAAGTTGTGTTTGGAAGAGAAGATAAAAATACCATCTTTTTCTTCTTTATTCTCCTTCTTCTCCTCTTCCTTCTTTTCCCTTTTTCTTTTCTTTTGCTAAAGGACTTTCTTCTCTCTTGGATAAATTGGAGTTTACGACCTATTCTTTTTCCTTCTCTTTTACACTCAACTTAATAGCATCCCTGTGTATTCGTATAGACATATATGCATGCATGTATACTATGTAATGTGAATTAGGTTTACACATACAATTGGTCCATATCTTTTACTTCTTTTCTTGTTTATTGCCATTCTATACTTTCTCACACTTTCCTTGTTTCTCCTCATCCTCCTCGGCGGTTTTCCCTTTTGTGTACGTAATATTGTTTTTAATCTTCTCTCTCTCTGTGTGTATCTCGCCTTTCTTTGCTACAGCATTGTAAAAGGAGTACACACGCTAAGCCATGGTATAAAGACAGCTGTGAGTCATCGTCGTGATCAGTTGAGAGCGATCAGTGCCATTAATTTCCTTCGTAAAAGGACATATAGTTTTGCTGTATAAATCGTTTTATTTTTATACATTCTTCAAAAGTTCATTCAAGTAGAAGGAACTTCAACAAAAAAGCTAGTTGGTTGATTGAGAAGCTACGACATTTCATTTCATTATGTAATACACCAGAACCAGCAGAACTATTGCATTGTTCATATTGATACTTTCCTTTTTCTGAAAGTTGTAATGGTTCTTACAACTTACAATGAAGTAGCGAGGTAAAATTACAATCGAGAATTTAACCCTCATTGGTCGAGGTAGCCCAATATTTTCTTTTGTTCCTGGCAGAAGAATGGAATCTTTTGTTGCATTGTGTAGAAAGAAGAAGTAAAGAATAATAATGTCACCGCAGGATCCTCCTATACTTTGCATCACTTTTTTGTTTTCAAATGGACACCGGCATAAATTTAGCAAAGAAAATGTTTAGATTTGTATGATGTCCATAGCCGTACGGAAGGGATCATGGTAATGCCATCATTTTATTTCGAAAATTCGAAATGAGAATATACAATGAGTTTTATGATACATGATGATAAGAAAAGAGAAAACACATAATTCTGCTGAATATATCCAAAAAAAAATCAATTGTTCTCTGGCAATATAGTACTGTGTAGTTGCTGTCGTATTTCATGCATGATCGTTAGACTCATAAATATACAAATAATACGCACATTTTTGGTTGGATACCTACTATGTGTACTCTCGTAGACATTGTCCTCATTAGTCATTACACTTGATATTACACTTACGTTAGCCCTGCATTCATATAGACAGTATTCTTTCAAAGGAACAAGTCATCATTTTACCATGAACGAAAATAACACTTTGAGTACCAGCAAGTTTGATCTTCGTTCCATCCACCCAAGCGTTTTCCTATTTTCATTTCATTCCTATTTCTTGACATTACTAGTATATAGGCAAGTTTTTCTTCAAGACATACACTTTTCGACTTTCTTCGTCGTACTCGTTCTTTCTCATAATCATATATATGGTTGGCTGGTTGGTTTGGTTGTTTCCTTCCTTCATATGGTTGGTTTCCATTTTCCATCGTCATGATTTTTATGTTTGATGATGGAACAGCAGACAGAGAGGAAAAAAGATAGAATCTAATGCAATAACAGGAAAAGTAAGTACCATCCGTATTATTACTTTCACTCACATCGACAGTGATATGTGTATTTATTACTTCTTCTATCGCATAAACATACTCCCAAGAGAGCTCTCCCAATGGGCCCATTTCCTATGAATGGGCAAAACAATATGCTTGTGTACCCACATACCGAAAATATTCAGAAGATACATATATATACATATCATACTCTATATATTTTGTAGTTATTGTTCCAGCTTTTACTACCTACTCCACAAAGCTTTAGCGGATAAAAAATCCTTATCATTCATAAAGAAAAATATTGCACATTCCTATAAGCCATTCATTTCATGAATATTCTCCCACATGCAAGGCTGCTATATGCTATTGACAAGTGTATTATATTTGGATCTTTCAATCCATCCATCTCTCCTTATTCTTTTTATTCCAACTATTTCGGTTCGAAAGTATTGACGTTACTTCCCTTTTTTATCTACCATTATATCAGTCAATGACATCGTAAAACCCCTGTTGTGCATTTCACTCTTGTACATTTCCTCTGAGGTATGAACCTTAACCACCTTGTGACGTATTCCAATTTTTCTGCCTCGCCTGTTGACACACAAAAATGACATACAGGTAGAGAGCATCATTATTTATATTTTTTGTATACAACCTTAAAAATGTGTACACAAGAGTGAACAGAAACAAGAAGATTTCACCATAAAGCTTTTGGCGAATACAAAAAAGGCAAAATAAATGAAGGATATTACAACGACATTGCAATATGAAATGATAGCACTCAACCAACCACTTCGATTTGAGTAATAATACCAATATACCAATATATCGCTTGAGTTATCATTACAATGTTGAATGTGGTTTCGCTGTTACATTTCCTTGTAACATTGCTCAAAATGGAGAATGTGAATTGAAAGGAAGGAAAGAAGTGGGGTATGCTTAAAAAGATGTCAAATAGGAAAAGGGACAAAGGGTTCATTTTTCATAGAAGAAGAAAGTCAGTGGGGCGATGGTCCTCTTAATAGAACACACAACCATAATGATGATGAAGACAAGCAGAAGAGTAACATGAACCCTTAGAAGGAATGGAACTTTAGTCTAATATTATGCCGCTATGTTCCATGTTGGTGATGATATCAAATTATAAAGAAAATCATCATTGAAATAAGAATGTTATTACGAGGCGAAGAAGCAGCGAACAGAAAAAATGAGATTATTGTCGTTGCCAATGATCGTACTGGAGTTTGTGGTTGGTTCAAAGTGAGAAGAACAGGATCTATATATATATGTGGATATCATTACGGAAGGATGTGAAAGCAGACAAGACAGTGAACTAAAGCATATAGTCGTTGTTGTATAAAGGGGAAAAAAGAAAGGATGATGATATGATGTAGATGTGAAGATTCACAAGTAGGTACTCATCCTACTATATTCTGTCTCTTCTTCGTCCACACACTGACACAAAAAAGCGTCATTGAAGCCAAAATGTTCCTTCGTCTTCTTCCATCTTTTTTTCTCTCCCTTTTTTGGTGTGTGGAAGAAAAAGGGAGAATATATGTTTTATGTATATGCATTTTGCTATCAGTACTCAGAGCACGACACTTTAGAAGGACTACTAACTCAACTCAAGTTGCTTGTACTTTCTTTCTGACTGTTTCCTTTTCGTTCTACAATGTACATTCCACAAACATATTATATTATTTGTACTTTGCACTGTTTATTTCTACATATTCACCAGAGAGAAATGGTTTTTTACTGGAAGAATGAAAGTGTGTGGTATGGTATGGTACAGTGCAATATTTTATTCTCTCTTTTTTTGCTTATTTCGAGTGAAAAGTGGGATGTTGTTGCCAGATGCTTACCCGTGCTCCCTTTCCTTGTCTACTATATATGAAAGCTTGTTTTATACTTACATATATGCCCCATATTGTTGTTACGTTTGCTACTTTCTTTCTTTGTTCATATCCCAACCAATGTGTATAGTGTGCATGTAATCTGAATGCTTTTTGCTGGATTTTTTTGCACAAAAAAAATTATACAAGTGTGCTCGCTCAAGATAGCTATTTTTGAACACAGAGGTTGCGGTTAGAACACAGAGTTTGTACCAAGCATACAAAAAGACAAGAGGTTATTTCTGTTAACATAACAAACTGAAGCAAACAGCTAGTTTTACAGTACAAGATTATTTTTAAGATAGTCATTGAGAAAAGAAAGATGCAGCTGCTTTTATCTCGCTACAGCAAAAACCCTTTAAAAACGAAAAAAAGAAGAAGGGAATATGTGGCAAATGTGCCAACTGAGAGGTAGGGAACAAGGCAACATTACATGTCTTGTATGGCACATGTTTCGTATAAAATGTTGGTTAAACAGCCAAGCCAGCCGGAACAACTTGCATGTGGACCAATTCTATGATAATAATATTTAGTTTAAC
>JAQFZG010003763.1:0-12977 GCA_034695465.1 Entomobrya nicoleti | reverse complement strand
GACACCAAACTTGGTACACATACACCTCAGGTCAAGACCTTCCTTGGGATTGATTTTCAGACCCCAATGACCCCCCGACCCGAGATATAGGGGTTTAAAGGTCACATGCATTTTAAATGGCAAATTTTTTTAGTGTCGATTCTGACATATATACATACATGAACGTACAAAAGCGTACTTAAACGTACATATACGCTCATATACATCATAACTTTCGCCGCAATCGGTAGTTGCATATCAGAATTTTACATTCTTCTTGTTCTTCATATTTTAACAACCTACAACAAGTAGAAGTATTAAGCAAAGCTGAAATAGTAGTCTTTGCTTCACATATTATTGCGATTGATTTAATCGATGAACCATTTTTTATTCATATATATATATATATATATATATATATATATATGGAAAGCCAACTCATTTTGCTGCTGTTTTCCAAATTTTGTCCGTTTCACTTATTTCATTTTACTTACAATGTAGCAAATTAACATAATATTTTTCAAAAATCAGGTATGGAGAAAGCCTAGTCCACAATTATTTGCTTTACTTTACTATTGCAATTTTTATGATCATCAGCATGCGCGGGGATTTTATAGATTTTTTTTACAAAATACATAAGACAAAACGAATCGCATAAGTTTTGCCATAAGTTGTTGTTAGTCTAATACGTATTAGGTTTTTATTTTTTTTATACATATTTTGATATCTGGTTTGATGTATCTGGGACCCTTGTACTAATTACTGGTCTATATATATTCCAATTGAATCGCGTATTAGGTTATTTCAATATACAACACAGTTTCTTGAGTAAAAAAAATTCTTTCATATTTCATTTTATGTGTATGCACATGAACAAGTAGCTACTGCGGTTGAATGTTATTTCATAACAAAGTGACTTGAATCCAGTAAATGATTTGTTACAAAAGTTGTACGCCAAAAAAGTACTTTGAGATCAAAAAGATTAATTATCGCAAAGTATTAAGAAAAACGAAGAAAACAGCTTAATGAAGCTTACTCTTACAATACCTACAACTCTTTTAAATATATTAAAAAACTTTTCCATGATACACATATTCCAGGTCAACAACGTCTAAACTTGATGTTAAACATACAAAAAAATACTGATTAGTGTATGTACCCAGTAGACATGTAGAGAAACTAAAATCCACCGGATGGAAACAAATGTAACATATGAAACATTGATATAGTTGGTAAACCGATTATTTCTTGACATTTCCATTCTACATTCACAAGCATGCAAGCAAGGTAAATTATGAATGAATGTGTATCACCACATACTTACCACTCTACTTTGTTTTGTCTTAAGACTGTATTTTTTTAGTATGCCTATATATGCATCTGCGTCATATGCAACAATTTTCTTTTTCAATGGTGAACCTTCTTTATTATATTTTGTATGCAATGGAATGCAAGACAGGAACTGTATTTAAAAAATACCTGAACAAAATTTGTTTGGTCACAAAAGTTGACCAAATTAGTTGCGTAATGCCAATGGTACAAGTAACTTTTCAGAACACCTTTCAAATATCCTTGGGAACCATTTGAAGAAAATTAAATTGTGATTAATATTTTCCCTAAAAGAATTACACGAGGAAGGTTGACTTGATAACTCTTTAATTTCTTGGGAAATTATTTATTTATTTATTTTCAGATAATAATTCAGAAGATATTTCCAAACATGTGCATTCGGGAAAAATCACGTAAACAATCAGAATCAGCATAAAAAACTGCACCGCGCTATATAAATTTCACGTAAGATTTCGCTGATATATTGCATTACTTCCATTGTAAGTTTATGCATAGTTTCCATGTATAAAAAAGTGTTTTTCTTTGCGGTTTTGGCTATGGTATAACTGCCACTTGGATTCCCGAAAATTAACCCAGAAAATTATAGTAATCACGTATCATTATAAAATTTACCGCTCGAAATTTTTTCAAATTTGAAATTTCACGTTGATCTTCAGTTGCTTCATGCATTTTCAAAAAAAAATGTAGCATTTTTAATGTCAACATTACACAATAAACTTTTTTCAGATAAAAAATGAAAGAAGTCGCTTCAAGCTAGCAGTCTTCTCAAAAAATGGTTTTATTATTACTTATCTGACTAGAACTACTTGGACAATAAATATTTAATAAATTTCACAATTTAAGCTTACAGCATTTTTGAGGAAATTATATTTCGACTTAATGATATTCAAAGAACTTGCACGTTACGTTTACATATTCCTAAATATTGTGTTGACTCAATTTCGGTACTTGAAATATAAAGAAAAATGTGCAAAATTTGAGTCACAGATTTTATTTGCACAGATAGTCCACTTGTGGTTATACATTAAAATGCACATTTAAATTTTATAATTTAAATTATTTCAACTGGTAATTTAAAACTGATAATTTAATACTGATACCACAAACCTAAACCAAAAATTGAACTATATCAACTATTTAGATTGATTAGACTGAGGAGTTCTGTCCTTATAATTCCAAACGTAAACGTTGTCGGTTTTCAAAAGCAGCAATTGGCTTTTTAAAGATTTCCAACTGTTTTTTATCCAGATTTCGAAACGGTTTATGTCGAAGACGACTTTCCGATTGTGTTCTTTCGACAACTTTTGCATCGAATATTTGCAAATAAATAACGTCGCTAGGTTGGTTAGTATCTTCTGTCTTTTCCATAAACACAAGTTGTCCGGTATCGTTCATCTTGAACCGAATACGTAATGTTTTCTTGTCTTCTTTCCACTCGGCACTGAAAATGTTGCCGTTGAGAAGTACAAGTGAGTATGAGAAAAATAATAGGGATTTTAAACCCATTTTGGTTGTTTAAATAATTTCAGTTTTTAGGCTATAAATATTTAAATAAGTTTATTTCCACTTTAAAATTGTGTAAATCCGTAAAGAAACGATGAAATAGTAAACAGTTTTATGGCAGCGTTTTTCATTCTAAGGTGTGAAATTGAATGAGACGATACTTTTGGTACTGTTGCTTATATACCTCTATGCAAATAAAAATCACTTTACTTCGGGTTGTGAAAGAAGCTTGGAAAATTTCTGATAAAATTTACAATAAGCTATTACTTTGGTATGTAGCCTCTAGCTATGTCAATGATTACTAAGTATTGACTAGCAAAGTTTAAAATGTATCAACATCTTGATCTGTTTCTCAATTTTTTGTTGGGATAATATCAGGGTACATATGTAAACGTGGGTAGAGCCTGCGGATACATTGTTTCATAATATACTTGTGTATGATATATTTATTGAGTTTTCGCCTATTGACTGCATTCGGTCCGGCCGTTGACCATTAATAATGTTTAGAATTTTGTTTTAATGCAAACTGGGTAGTTAGATTGGTATTTAGTAAATACAACCTTACGTCAAGCTATCACTTTAATTCTTAAATGGTCACTAATTTCTGAGTTGGGTTGTTTTATGGATTGTGATACTTTTGTACCAAGCTCGAAGAAAATGTGCATAAAATTCGACTCGTAACTGCACCTAGAAATAATTTTGAATCGCTAATCATACTAATCAAAACAAACGGCTAAAGTTCAACAATCACGGGTAATCTGAGACGTCAAGGTATTTAAAATCTGTCATTTAATTTTAATTCGAGTTTTAGTTTTTTAGCTAGTCTTCATTGAGTATCCACTTCGACAGTTTACAATAGTTCATTGAGCGAAGTACTACTACGCTTGTGTAACCAAATAATTACTGATAATAGAAAAGTGATTTGAATCCAGTAAAAGATTTACTTTTACGTAAGTATTACGCAGACAAAAAAACTTAGGGCTTATTGCAAAGTAATATAAAAAACGAAGAAAACAGCTTATTAGAGCTTACTTCAGAAATATACATTGTTTATATGTATCACGAAACTTTTGGGGTGGGTTAAGCGCATGGGGAGGCAAAGTTGCTGGGGAGTTGATGTAGCAAATAAACATATATAAAAATATGTATAAATTAAAAACTTTTTTATGAAAGTTTCTTTCCAACAACGAACAATGACTTATTTTTAACAGATAAAACAAAATACAGATTTTAGGCATATATAATAAAAGCACAGAAATCCAAATAAAAATCCAAATGCAAACTTTATATTTCATCAAGTATGCCCGCCAAGGCAAATTTAATTCAACCGTATAAGTCATATCATCCTAAAATTATCTATTTATAAATTTACGGATTAATAAACAAAATCCCTTTGGTCAAATTATCCATCAAAACCTCAAAATACTTAACAGCAGAATACCTGCGTAATGTAAATTGCTCCCCAAAGCGTACGGCAAGCATACCTTGCGACTTCCAATTGAGATACCAGTAGTACTTTTTAAGATATCTATTAAACGTGTGACGAGATGCGATATTTTGTGAAATAAATTTGAAACCAGTTTCACCCAAATCCACCGCTCTAGGTATCAGAACGAGGACTGCATCAATGTCAAAAATAACACATAAGACAGCTGGAAATAAAATGTAAATTGGTAGCCAATTCCAACACTTATGCACCATCCACCATAGCGTCGTTATAATGATTTGTACCAAAAGCATCTCAAGCTTGACAACATTTCTAGCAACATAATCGGCTAATTTAAGGACCACTCTTAGCATCGTGTACAATTCAATTGTTTTTCGATCTGACTTATATGAGGTAGCTATGGCAATAGAATCAAAACATTTTGAAATCGTATGCAATCAAGATGTCGATATAAATAGGATGATAACGATAAATCTTAGAAACTCAAAAACGCAACTAAATGCAGAAAAGACTCGCAACCAAAACACGACTACTATGGTAACGAAACTTCGTTCATAAGCCGATGGTAAAAATAGTTCAAAAACAAAGTAAAATGGGTCTAATTCCGTTAGAATTATGGCTAAAGGAAAAATAGCCCTACGGCTAAGATCATGAATTGTAATCCAAATAGAAACAGGCCAATCCAGTCCCTATTAAATGATCTTTTTATTTTGTAATCTGAAATTGAGGCGAATAAAGGTGATATTTTTATTTGTTTTCGTTAAGTTAAAATAAAGTTCCTACATTTTCTTTCAATGTGGAAGACCTGGTTGACCAATGGAACAATATCTTGAGCTCGGTAATATAATTAGGTTGAAGATTGAAAGATGAAACAAGACTGAAAATTATACAAAATAAAATTGCTATTACGTTAGCCTTAAAATTTGTGTCAAATAGCTTTACAATTGGGACAATAATGCAAGATCCCAATCCAATAAAAAAACTTATTACAATTAGGGATACTAAAAATGGAATGTATTTGTATTTGAAGATATATTCTATTCGAATTGCAACTTTACAATTTTTAATAAATACTTGGATAGGATTTGGGTATAGGGTTTGAAATATAAGTTTGTTAAATTGAATGGCTTTTTGAATAAATGGAGTTGCAATTGTGTTTCGATTCATTGTGTTAAAATAAATTTTTCGATTTTGTCACAATTTGAATTTTTTTTTTGATTTTTTAAAGTAAATATGCTAAAGTCGTTTGGCGATTTTTTGACGTATAGTTTAAATTTGTAAGGTTGTAGCCCGCAATAAAATGAATCTAACTTATATTTTGATCTAACCATGTTTTATATGCTTTTATTGTATTAAGTATTGACTTATTGATTTATTACTGATTTTTATGTAATGTAATATTTATAGCTACTCTTATGTGATAAGCAAAATGGGCTCGTTTTTTTATCAAATGCATTACCCAACAAAATTTAAATAAAGTCGGTCGCGTAAGTAATATATTATATCATGTATTATATTATTATATATTGTATCAGCATGATATTTCCTGGTGTTCAAATGGAAGCTTGGCTCATGTAAGAAAAAAATGTTACTAAAATAAATTAACTGGATGACGTCAACATTTGGCAAACATGTTATAGAACTTCTTTTAAAACTATTATGTAAAACTCTATAAATATCTGTATAGGAAAAGCAAGCTTGAGTTAAATTATGTATGATTTAGACCAACTAATGTAACTTTGTAGTTAAATATAACTAAGAAAATAAATTTAAAATAAATGTATATTTTAAAACACACAATTTTGGAATATTTGAATAGCATCTTTTACTAAGTTCTTAGGTTTACACACTGCAAATACACAATATTTGGATCAAAATGTATAGCATAATATGAATAGCTTCCATGCTTAAGTTGTACTTCGTTCTTATGTAAATTGCATGAAAACAGCTGAATATTTGGGCTTATCAAAAAACAAACATATACGAAGTATTCAAGAGAAGGTGAAATTTTAATTACAAATGAATACTTTTAAATTTTTTAAATCAAACTTATAACTAACTTTTTATTGAAGGAAAACGGGTTACGTTACAATAATGGAGAAAAAATTCATATCATAATTCAATTTTGAAGATTGAAGTCAAAATGTTTACAAGTTACACACATTCGCTATTCTAATACATTGATGTTCAATATCTTCATTTTTATCCAAAACCTTAAGGTAGTAATATTTTTACTGCTTAGTAGTGAACTTTTCCAAGTATGTACCAACTGAAACAAAGAGGTGAAAAGATTATTTGTTTTCTGAAGAATTCGGCTTATTATTACTGTTTTCAATGAAAGCATTGGACAAGAAATGTTACCATTGTATTTTAAGCGTATCTAGCCAAATAGCTACTAGCTGTGCTAACTTGTTGTCTTTCTAGATCCCAAGCCTGATATCAATGTTAGCATGAAACCAGTGAGCTCTCCCATTTACCAAGTTTTAGAAGCAAAATATAGACACAGTTCAAAATAATAAGTGAATTTTGAGCTTTAGTGTTTAAAAAAAATTGATCGTAGATTTGCTACTACTGGTTAGGATTTATGGATTAAGTTAAAATTCCAAAATTTCTTTATTAAAATATTTGAACGATTTCGACCAAAAGCTATCGACTTCTGCTCACGTCGACGTATTAGAAAATATATTTTTCAATCGAATTGAAAAAAATTAAATTAAAAAACAACAAGGATGATAATTATATTAAAGAAAACTGTATATGTGAAATGCATTTTTATAAATTTCTAAATTCCACCTACTTTGCTCGTTGGGACCAGGGAAAATACTTATTTCCTTGCACTTTTAATCTGTTCTTCTAAACATTCTTCGAAGCAAGCCCTAAAATCCATAAATATAAACCCCATTTAAGCCTCTTTACAAACAAAACACTAAATTGTATTACTAAAAACCAAACATCAGATTTTAGGGTTGCTAATCCTTTTTTGTATATAGTGGTCTCATTAACCCGTACTGAAAAATATTGCTGAGCATGACTTGACAACATAATTGATTTTGTATGAGTAAAAATAATGTACTTGTTAAAATGAGCTGTTTTGTCCTTCCAAACATTTTAAACAGAAACCACATACATCAATCCGTGAATCTCTTTGAAGTTTGATTTTACTTGGACAATGGAATTTGTGAGCAAACGTTGTACAAAGAGGTCAAAGAAAATTCAATTCAAGGGGATTTCATTTCGAATGAAGTGATTTCGTTTAAAATATCACGCAAATAAATATATAAAACTTTCACGGATTAAGGTAACATCAAATGCAATATAGATACAAAAAGAGCATATAAATTTTCTAGGAATAGCTGATATTTCTCAATACTGATGGTGATCAAGTTTAACAATACCACATGTTTAATACGACGAGAAAACGTGATATTTTTAAAATAAGCACAAAAATTCAGAAAGTAAAAAACCTCAGCTAGCAAATCGAACATCCTGGAAGTGGCTAATGGTTTGAAATTATATTTCAAAACAAATCAAAATAATAAAGGTGACCTAAAAAATGTGAACTTTGCGTAGTGAATAAATGAGCTTATAATGAGGTAGACACACAGAGCGAGCGAAAAACTAAACCCTTTCAAACAGGAATTTATTATAAGAACGTATGCAATTTTCTAAAAACTCACTACGGGTTTAGCAACAACATGGAATTCGTTAAATTGGTCATCAGAACTTCAAAATAGTTGAGAAATGAGGTCTTGCTTAAAGTAAATTGCACACCAAATCTCACCGCAAGAATGCTCTTTGACTTCCAACGCAAATAATAATAGTAGTGTCTGCTGCTCCTGTTAAATGTATGATGAACCGCAATATGGTGATTTAGAAATTGTTGACTTGACTCACATATTTCAACAGCTATAGGCAACATCACTACAACTCCAACAGTGGAAAATCCAGCAGCCAAACTAAAAGCAAATGAAATGATACCTGGGAGTAAATCCCAACATTTAAATACCATCCATGTCATTGTCACAATTAAAACTTGAGCGCACATCAAAAATAGTACTAAAAGGTGCCGAACAAAGTAGTCGAAAGATTTTACCCATACTAATAATTCAGTGTATAATTTAAGCACGGTTGTGTCAGATTTTTTGAAAATAGACTCTTTGATCAATATTCTTAAACAATTGACAGCTGTAAAAGTGACACACAAAAATACAAATAAAATAAGGGAGATAAAACGACAAAACTCAAAAATACATAAAAAGCCACGCTCATCTCGCTCGTAAGCCGATGGAAGAAAAATTTCAAATACAAAGTGGAATGGGTCAATTTGCAACATAATTACAAAAAATGGTAAAATCAACACGATGAGAAACATTCCTATATTTATAACAAGAAGTAATATTCCCAGCAGTTTGGCTGATACTTTTTTGTTGATTTTATAATCTAACAAAATAGAAAAAAAATTGGAATAATTAAATTAAATATTTTATATTTGATTTACTACGAGAAATTTAATCTTACATTTGCGTTCCATTACAAATAGCTGATTGAATACGCTCTCTGTTTCCGTTGCCGTTGCGTAAGTAATATAAGTTCCAGTTTCGAGAATTGCACAAGAGCCAAAAAATATGCACATGAAAAGCCCCACAACGGTAACACTTGTGACAGGTCGAAAAAGCTTAATCAAAGGCAGAATTATACAAGAGCCTAAACCAATTATAGTGGTAACGAAAATTAGAAATAAAAGAAATGGGATGTACTTTAATTGCAGTATTTTGTCTATCGAAAAATAAATTTTTCCGTTAACTATTTTTATATTCATAGGGAAAGCATACATAAAGTTAAATAAAAGTGTGTGCACTTTGTATGCTTGTGAGACAAAAGGAATGGCTAAGCTGTTTGTGCCCATTGCTATGCGTTTTTTTAGAAATTTAGTTAAACTTAGTGAAAAATTTGAGTGCTAACAGATTTCAATTTGGTATGAGTTGCCAAGCAAGTTAAGTAGTATATTAGGGAGAATATTTATTGATTGTTGTTGTGAAAAGTGGAGCGATATAATGCTATCGATTTTTTTTGCGCAATAAATAAACTCGTGCATGATTTCGCAATATTTTAAAGGATATACCTTATCCATGTATGAAAAGCACGCTATTATAAGCACGGTTGACATAAGCATCATGCCACCACGTTTATGTGTATGTATTATAATATCCAACTTCAATCTCTCTGTATTATATTTAATAAAATATATAGCATATAGATTTTTAATATATAATATTTTACATATTAAAATATATTTTCCCAGTAATTAAGCGGCTTTGAAACCAAGCTCTGACGAAATATTAAGCAAAGCTGAAGTAGTAGTCTGTTTTCACATATATTTATATGGTCATAAAAATTGATTTATTATTTTAATTTACACATGTATATTGGAAACCAACAATCCTGCTGTAACTTGGGTACTATATACCTGTATTACTGCTTATTTAAACAAAACAGCTGTTTATGTTATACATTCAAGGAATGTTTTTTTTTCTGAAAACTTTCGTAATGATAATTTAAACTTAAATTAACTTTGACGTGTATTTTTTTTGTCCATCATCAACATTTGACTTCTGACCCGGATTTTGTCTACGGAGACGGAAAATTTTCTGTTGCGCACTTCTATATTGAATGGGACATAGTACATTGAGTGGAATAAAAGCGTATTGATTTTGTAGGCTTTGGCCACATTTGGAATAGCTAAGCAATATTGATTATTGTTGTGCAAATTGGTTTGAGCAGACAACGTTAAAAAAAATTGCGCAACATTAGGACTCGTACATGCAATTGCAATTTCATTAAAGGTATTTCCTTTTTTGTCACAAGCTCCTTTAAAATGAGCAGGATTAACACTAGAGCCTTGCGATTATTTTTACTTGGACGTATTATAAAACTGTAACTACCCAACTTATTTATCACTCCAATATATATATATATATATATATATACATATATATATAAATATAAATATTGTAATTGTGTTTGAAAAGTATACAACTTTATAAACAATATTAATGGATACTGTTTTTTTTAAATATTATTATCTATGATCTATATATACAATAAAATAAATCATGTGAGTACATGAACGAACATATGTAATCTTTTTTTATACGTTATTAAAGGCCAGACCTCAAAACACACAATCTAGTAATTATATAAAAATGCGGCATGCTTAGCTTTTCAACATAAGCTGTTCTTCATTGAGTCAGTTACATTATGCATTTATCTTTTATCAGCTGAGCTGCTGTATATTAAAAATACAACAATGTCGTAAGTTCTGCAACTTACTGTGCAACGTAGTGAGTGGATGGTGGTTCAGCTTTTCGTAGCGCTAGAAAGTTGTATGCTTATGCAGACAAAAGTTACATAGCTGTATTGATGAGTAAAAAAAGTTTATGCAAAGCTTACGCAAAAAAAGTGAGACTCTCATGCTTAGAAAGTGAATCTAAGCGAAGTAGTGACATTTAAAAGTATCAAATGAAAATGAAAGGAAACGCCTAAAGCAGAAAGCTTTCTTAAGATTTTTGGTTTATTTCGTTTATTTTCTTTTACGAGTACAAATCATTGACTGATAAAAGTTACAGTTGATTTTTAAATGGTAACATCACTTTCTGTACTTAGACGATAATACAGAGTGGACAATAAATATGAAAGATATAAACGACAGTTTTGTTTTTACATAGAAAATACTAATATTAAAAAATTTAACTGCCATACAAAAAATAAAATGGATTTTTTTTCGAAATAATTGATTTTATTTATTTTTCTTACAATTCAAGGAAACTGTTCAACAAATCAAATTCATCAATAACTATTTTGGAAATAGCTAAATTATCTAAACATTTAGCTGCCATATTTTTGATTTTTCTAATAATATCTTTCTTTTTCAAATTGTCTTAAATTTTTATTATTATGAGTTAAAGCCAATAGCAAGAAAACATTGAATATTGACTGATTGGATTGTTTGCTGTGAAGACACAGTTGAATGTGTTGTCCTTATAATTCGAAAACTTGACGGTTTTCAATGGCAACTGCTTTCTTGATGTTATCCAACTTGGTTATATCCTGATTGTTAAATCGTTTAGAACGAGTTCCCGCTGGCCATCCTTCCACAATCTTGGCATCAATGATTTGCAAATAAACAACATCCATGTCGCTATGCCCAGGTTTGTTTGTATATTCAGTTTTATCCATGAACACAAGTTGACCACTCTTACCCACCTTGAATCGAATGTGCGATGATTTTGTATTTTCTTTCCTCATGGCACTCAAAACGTTCCCGTTGAGAAGAACAAGTGAGTAGATAAAAAATAAAAGAAGTTTTAAATGCATTTTTTTTGTTTCAATTGTTTTCAATAAATATTTTAACAAGTTAAGTTGCAGTACAGAATTTGTGTAAACCAGGGAAACATTAAGAGAGGAACTGTAACAGGTTTTTGCAAATATCTGAGCGTGGGTGGAGTGTGATAAGTGGGTGTATTTGATATAATAGAATATGCATTACCAAAAAGGAATTATTTCAGTGTAGTTATACGGTTGAATTGTTAGTGTGTCTGTCCGTTAGTCTTGTTGGAAGCTAACTTCGATATCATTCATCCAATTTTCTTCAAACTTGGCAAAAATCTTTTTTTTGTGAGCCCCGACGAGGCAAATGGATGTCACGTGTTGGCTTATGGACAAAAATGCATATTTGGATAGAGTTCAATTTTTGTAAAAACATATCATGTGAAGTATTTTCATATCAAGTCGTGTCAAGTCAAGTTATGTAATATCAAGTCAAGTCATGTCTGATTATAACAATTTTCAAATTGCATGTTCATCTTTGTCTTCATATTTTCTTCATGTTGTTCTACATGACTTGAGTTTGCACCTATAAATTGCATTTTGACCGCCACTTAACCTTCATTTATTGTTCGTTCTTTTATACAATGAGGTAATTGGGTATTTGTACCGTTATTTATATATATTAGAAAACCCCTTGACCTCATGATTCCTCTCTCTATAACACTTATACACATTTTAAAATGTTTAGCCTCAAATCATACAAGTGAAAGCCTGAAGGACTAAACTTTAACACACAAGGGTTATTCGAGACGTCAAATTGAAATCTGAGTTTTAATTCTTTTTTATACGTTTTAACTAGTCCTAGGCAAATGGCTACTTTATCAAAATCTTTTGATATACGCAGTTAATTCAGAAAAATGCAAATATTCCTGCATATGCAAAATAGAATGTCATTTTATAATAAAAATTGTGGGTTGATACAGTAAAAAAGTTTTTTCGCAAAAGTAGTATGCAACAAAGACGTTGGCATATCCTTAAAGTATGATGAAATATAAGAGAACAGCTTACTCCCACAATCATTATAACAGTTTATGTATCACAAAACTTTTGCTTGACATGCACATTCCAGCTTGGTACAAAGTTGATGTAAAACATACATACATACATTATATAAAAATACTCATCATGAAAAAAAACATATTCGAGTGTCTACCTCTCAAATTCATTTTCCTATGTGTGTTTTTATTAAATCATAAACATAGTAGACGTGGGGAGGAATAAATAACGTGGGTTTCGCATCTAGTTATTTAACATGGGTTTAGCATCTAGTTATTTAACATGGGTTTAGCATCTAGTTATTTAACATGGGTTT
>JAQFZG010003762.1:0-12978 GCA_034695465.1 Entomobrya nicoleti | reverse complement strand
CTCCGAAATACTATTTCAAAACAGAGTGCGATTTCAAAAAATGTACTGCTCTAATTAACAAAAAAATCATGTTTGAAAGTTTTATAAGATGCCTCTGTGCTAGCCACTTTGTAGTTATACCTTCCGTTTTGACTAATGGCTGTCTTTGTTTGAAACTTTTGCAAAATTTATAACGTCACATTTTGAATTCAAGTATTATTACAAAATAATACCTCCACAGATCAAACGTAACGTATACGTAACCCTACTCTCGAATACATGCTTCTATTATAAATATAAGGGTTTATCACATTGGCTGTGATGGTAAGTCAACTGCTGCTGGGAGAGTTCCCTTGTCTTTTTTTACAATAAATGGAAGATGACTTGTGGTGCTGACACGAAAATGAAATGATATGTTTATGTTGATATGGCCGTTGGTGCCCGTCTGCCTTCATGCTGCTTTTCCTTCTCTATCCCTTTCTCTCGTCGACTCACTCTTTTTGATGTTTCCACTGCTCTCACTTTCTCCACGTCTACTACTTGTTTTCCAGTTTGGGTTTTGGCAGATTTCTCTGCATAATGTAATGCGTATTATTGACATCCTTTCTGTGTCCGTTAGTTCGTCCGGTGCGATGATTTGATTTGATTACACTCATACCAGTACCAAGCACCATCACACGTTATACATACCACTAATATAATGAAATGTCTGAATATAATCAAGTGAACCATAATAGTATCCTGTCCAGATAAAATGGTACACAAAAACAAAAGTCTCTTTCAGCAGTAATGTTCAATGTTATGTGCGTTGCTGTTGTGGCTGTTTTCAAAACAACGGTAATGATGACGGTAGAATCTTTATAGCAGCAAGCCATGTTATTCCTTTTCTGTTGCGTCTTCATTACATTTTTTGGCGTGTCATAACAATATAATACTCAATCTCTCTGCTTCTCTCTGATGAAGCCTGCCTTTGTGTTTTTGCTTATTTATTTTGTGTGAATTTCCGTGTGATGATCACCCTGATCGTTAGTCCTATTTTATGGACATTGGATTCCATCATTAACAGCCGAATCTGCGGTTTTCACGACTGTCCTTTTTCTATCAGCTCTTTTTATACACATACCAGTGAAAAGGGAGTTAATTGGATTGCTCGGTTTTGAACGAGTTACTTGCCAGTTTGGTTGGAGGTTTGTATTGCATTGCTAGGCTGTATTTGGAGAGTATCTGGAATTTATTGGTTGAACGCTAATGTTACTACAGTGCTAAAATACTTGTTCATTATGACAGTGATGATGATGGTAGGGATCAAGATGGTTTTCCCTCATGATGACTGTGTCGCCTTTTTACAGACTTTTATCGCTTAAGACTTTATAATAATATATTTACTGTGTAAGTCGATGGTACAAAAATAACGGTATATTTATATGGGTTTATTAACCCTCATTATTTTGTAAGGAAGCTGTATGTATGAAATGAAACCACCCCTTATTTTGGCTGCTACAGTTATCAGAACATCAACCAATTCTTAGTAATTCTAGATTTTGTACTAATTGTAAGTTTTCCAGGGCACTGTGATAGATAATATAATAAACTGATTAATAAGTTGGTTTGGGTTGGTTTAACTTGTATTAAGAAGTGCTTTTCCATCTAAAAAATGGCACGGAATATTAAATTACTATTAGAAAGTAAAAAGGGCTGGTTGCAAAAATAGAATCATCAAAATAACTAAATAATACCAAAATAAATAAATCAACGAATTAAGTGTATTACTCAGGTATACATATAGCCATAGATTGGAAAAAATCATGTATTTTTGCTCCATTGGCATAAGGTGGTTTCGTTTTAGTTTTCTAACTACTCACCTTCAAACTTGATCCTAATAGCTTTAAAAATTAATGCGATCAAATTTGGTGAACAATACAACGAAAGCATGAAATGTGATTCTAAAAATGAGATTTTTGTGTTGGTTTCCACAATCATCGTATGTAGGTCCATTGAGTTTTATTGTTGAAAATTGAGGATGAGTCGAGACTGGGAATTAAATCCATAAAATGGAAGATTTGATTTCACGAAATTATTTTTCTGTCTCTTCTGTCCCATCCAATCACCATAATAAAGTGTCAAATCTGGAGTTTTAGTGGATGTTAAATGGTTTTTATAAGGAATTTTTCAAGCAGACTAGGCATCCTTTTAAAGAGGAAATGGTTAGTTTGTTGCAAGGATTATCCTATAAATGTTTTTCAATGCAATTCCAAGATTGTTGCTTTTAAAATATATTACTGTTTAAGAGTATATAAGGGCAGATTTAGGATAGTTTTTATCGTTTCTCATATTCCACGTTTTCTCAAAATTCCTCTAGTAATCGATTTTAGTACACTCGGGAAGGATGAAAACGAGAATCTGAGAGAAAAAATGTTCAACTCTACTAGTTGGTAGGCGAATCGCATTCAAAACAAAATGTTGCAAATGAAACAGGGAAATGGGTAGAATTTAAGAAATTCGATGATCTTTTGTTTGAGAAAACGCAAAAATGGTTTTTAGTATTACAGTAAAACTGCAAATAGATTATGTTGTGGCACACATATTACATTGTAATGCTTGACTTGCGGAAATGAACCTGAAATTGTACTAAAAGTTTAGTGAAAAATTTAACAATGTGTAGGAACAGTGTCTCAGGAATACTTAGATTTATATAACCATATTTATAGCACTCTTTAAAAGTTAAGTACAACGCGACACGATTTCAATGTTTCTTTTTTATACTGCTTGGAAGAACAGTCTTATACCATGCTTAAATTGTGCTAAATCCTATGCTGAACAAAATCAAAATCCTGATAAAATAGTAGAGAAAATGAGAAAAACGTTGAAAACCACAGTTTTGGAATGGGCTACTGATGATGAAACCGAAAAGCGTTGTTCGTGTTTGTTCACTGTACACGAGCTCTCTCTCTGCTTGCACGGTTTTGATCCCAGACTTTTTCCATCCGGTTTGGTTGACGTAGGAATTTCGGATTGTTGGTAGTGGCTGAAGACAGTGAATCTCTTTCCCTGAAATGAAAGGAAGTAAAAAAGTATAAAAACAGAAAGAAATTGTATTTATTCTCGATGTAATAGTAAATGAACAACGTACATGTCTAGTTGGTTTTCGCAAGCTACTGAAAGCATGTATCTATCGTCCTCCGGAAAACATCTCGTTAACGTCCATTTTGAATTGCCACGAGGATGAAATACGCTGCTATAAAATAGGCCGATAAAATCAGCTCGAAAAGGATACTACTATATTAGTTGTATAAGTACATTTTATAGTTACCTTCATACGTATGTATTTTCGCGGTTGTTTGAATTAAACATGTTAACAAACTAGAGGAACTGTATAACAGTGTAGTTTGATAAGGGAGATAATTCCTGAACTACTACTCATCCACGTTTTGAAGAGAGTCAAACCAAAGCAAAGGGTGGCTCCGTTGTGCTGTCCTTTTCCTGTAAAAGTATGAATTACGCCGTGCATTTTGATGAAGAAGTCCAATCATGGTGGTTTTATTGAGGACGCTGTGATAATTTGATGTAGCCAATAGCCGTGGTGGTGCCATGCAAAACTGATTTCATTTCTTGAACCTAAACCACTTTAAAAAGATTTCCGAAATGCTGCAAGCATAAACCTTTCCAAAAACTAAACTAAATTAATGAACATTTATACAGAATAAATCATCATAGGAGGCACGTTCTTTCGGTGTATTTTATATTAACCTACTATTTAATCGAATTTATATATGTAATAACTAAAGATAGTGCTGCCAATGTATGTGGCTTCGGGGCATTAGTGAACGACTGGTGATGGTGTAAATGCCTACATGGTCTGTGGGGGATTAATACAGGAAGGAATATAGACAGTTTATAGCTTATGGATGCGTTCAAAAATGGTTTAAATAACCTGCTTAATATAGTATTAGGTGCATAGCTAGATATTATACTTTGAAATCCATATAAAGTTTGAAATTCGTATATGTTATGCAAGTACTTTCAATTACAAACGCAGTACACGTTTCGTCATTACTTAAGGTTATATGGGTAATGGTTGGTTAAACCTTCTTTCGTTAAATCACCAAGAATAGAAAATAGGTGAAAGCCAAGTTGTAGCCGATTTGAAGGGATTCCAAAGACTTTCTACTTTCTGCCTCATTAAAAATTTGATATGTAAATCAAATTGTGAATTCATGGCAATGGAGAACTGTGGAACGGTTCGTTTCGGAATATGGAATCAAACTTAAAAGTATGAGCATTTTTTTTTCGTTTCCGCAATAAAAATCTGTGGTTAAAGCAGAATATTTTTTGCAAATTCAATATTTCTTGCAGCGTAACGAAAGAACATCACAGTAAAACCTAAGGTTTTCTAATTCTATAAATGTGCAGTCCCTTGATATTCTATGACGTGTACATTTATATATGATTGGAAATCGAAACAATAACTAATGACAAATAATTTTGCTAGTGAAACTCAGTTGGTCGCCAAATAGCTAAATTGATTTATTAGAGCAAGTTTAGCATTTATAAAAATGTGGAAATATAGTAAAAAGTATGTTTACTATCTGGATATATTTACTTGACGTTTCTTGTCAAGAAAACGAGTTTAACTTAATAATATATATGGTTATAAAGGCTGGCCTAATTGATATAATGCTGCTGACGAATCGAAGTTGATTGATCAAAAGAGCAATCCTTGAACGCTTCGTTGGATAACGAAGTACATAGGGTTTTGAAAAAGACACGATATCATCTATCTATATTGAACTGAAACTAAATATCTTCCCCTATTTTGGTTGCGTATTCTCTAATTGTACTGTGTTACGAGGCTTCAATAATGTAATATGCTAACATGTTATATGATACTGTCTAGTTACAAAAAAACACCAAAATTAAACTCCAAAGTATGTGTATTTTTCCGGTAATGTGACTGACTACGTTTTCTCATCGAACTTACTGTCTTAAACAAACAAACGAGCTTACATAAGGATATTTATCATGTTACCCTGTCTTACCAATTGCTTTTGTTTTCCCTTTTTATTTACAGTACGTAGAGTTGAAAAACAAGTTGGCTCGAGTAAACGGATATGCGGACTATGGAGATGAACTACGGCAAAAATATGAGACTCCGACGTTTGAGTCGGATATCCGAAATCTTTATGATGAAATGAAGCCCCTCTACTTGGAGCTTCACGCCTACATCCGTAGGAAACTTTATGAAACATACGGCCCGGACATCGTAGACGTTAATGGTAAGTGTATAACTAATGTAACTTTGTAACATACATATATTTGTATACGAAAATTCATTTCGCATTAATTTTAGTTTACTGTAATACTATTTGCATAAACAATATTTTATTTAGGCTTATTTATAACTTAATTTGAAGGCAATTTTTTTTATTACATTGTAAGAAAGGGTCGCAGAATATCATGATATTAGTATGCACAACTGTTTGTTATATTTGTTAGTAACTAGTAACATTCAACTTGATGGTTAAAAAGTACATTTTGGTCAATGCGATGTAAGGCATCAGCGAAAATTTCATGTCCATTCTATTCGTTCCCATTTATGCCTGTAGTATATCAATTTCTCCATTTAAAAGCGGAAGTTGCATTATTTTTGAAATCATATTTTAAAACTTGCCAATACCATTATTATCAGCTAGAATATGTTTTGATTATCAAGATTATAAATTATAATCGAACGTGAACTGGAAATGATCTTACAGGATGTATGTACAATGTATGTACGGGCACACAGAGCTATATAGTGCCGATAGGTAACTTTACGATATTTAGTATGCTTAGAAAGTTTACTAAACCAAACTACCATTGTTTCATATTAAATGTTAGTACATAATATAATATATTTTTTGAGTGTCTTCAGGCAGAAAATGGTTTCCTGTGAGTACGCAAAATAAGAGAACATGCTGAATAAAGTGCGTGGGCGACCATCTTTGCAATACTCTGTCATACATCTACCCATATAATAAGGGTCACAATACTAAAAGTGAAATTTCATCTAGCAGAAACGGTTTTCTTACGTCGCTTGATGTAATAAAAAGGAATCTATTTTATTCCAGAAATTCGCAAACAGTAATACTCGTTTTATCTCAACATTGTATTTTCAGGCTTTCCATACTTTTGTCTAACGTTCCCAATTCGACTACAGTGTCAGAGCAAAAGGTCAAACTGGTCCATTGTATTTGTAAGCTCACTAGTGCACCACGGTTTTATGTTATGGGATGTGTACGTATGATATTTAGCTTAAATATTCTACACCAGAGCAACACGTACCGGTCAAGCTTTAACCTTTCAATAACTGTTATACTATACTTTTTAATATCAAGCAACGTACATAACATACACCTCATTCACAAATATAATTTATAATTTTGATACTTCGTTTTGATAACATCAAATGTCTTTCCTTTGTCATAAAATGAGAATGAGTATGAGTATATCTAGGACAGATTGTTGTAGTTTTGATTATTGGATGGCTACAGCTACACAACTGTGTAAAATTAAAATGCAAACATGATTTCGATTTGTACAGAGCAGAAAATTATTTTAAAACATAATCCAGAGATCATCCAATAATGTATACTTCTACTCGCCATGTCCAACCTTTTTGCTGAAATCAGAATGGCACGGGTATGAATTGCATATATTGCATTTCAAGTGCAAAACGCAGTGTTCGTACAAGCTTTTTGGTAGAATAATCTGTATCAGGGATAGATATATAGGACAACAGTTTTGGAGTGCGGACGAATGTTCGAAAACGATATTTTCAGAAGAGACTTTCATAAATAGCATAGTGATATCAATACTATGGAAGCATGATTACGACAGTACTACATATAATGATAATAAACGAAGCGAAGGTAGTATAGTGAGTATATAGATACTTTACTGAGAACGAATGAACACTGAAATGTACTCCACTATCGATGCGAGTGGTTATTCTATGTACTTATCTAGTAAGTTAGACTAGCATTTTCTATTATGATCATGATGACATTTACAGCAAACCACACGAACATCGGTAATATCTCTCCATCTTCATTTAGCCTTGCCAATGTGAACAATTCGCTCGTTTGAGTCGTTTGCTGGAAGGAAGTGCCGTTTCCATCCAACTTAGGACTTCAGTAGTGTTATTGTCATTAAAATCTGCGCGCATTCTAAGCAAGGGATACGCATTTGACGATGGCGATTATGATGATATCATCGCCATAGTCGTCATAATTTTCTTTCTCTGATCTGGATCCAATTCTGCCTGTAGCATGTTTACACTTTGCCACGACTGATCTGATACGACGCCTTAAGGTTACTACATTGATAAAGTCTTTGAGTTTCCTTCGTTTCGTGTATAAGATTATTACTGATGTGACCAATAGCTTGAGAGAGAGTGTAGAGGATATTCGGAGAGTATTGAAAAAATGGAGAAAGGGCAAGAAAAAGCACTGCTATATTGCAATAATAATAACGACCATAATGATGACTGGAAGACAAAATGTAGGCTATAGAGGAGTGAAGAAAGATAATAAAATATGATGTCGCATACCAAGGTTCCTTTTTCCTAACTGCTCTCGCGTGATATTCATTTTTTTCATGGTTTACTCCTAGAAGTAATCTAGATTAGTGACTAGGCCATGTTGATGATAGAGTTTTGGTGATATTTTGCAGGAACGCTTCCTCAACATCTTCTAGGAGACATGTGGGGTCGATTTTGGTCGAATTTGTATTCCATCGGAGTTCCCTTTCCTGACCGACCTGACCTGGATGTAACCCCTGCTCTTATTAGGCAAAATTACACTGTGCAGAGAATGTTTGAAACTGGAGATGAGTTTTATACCTCTATGGGCTTGATTCCGGTTCCAGATACATTCTTCAATTACTCTATGCTAGAAAAACCTGATGATCGAGAGGTTATATGCCATGCGACAGCGTGGGATTTTTATGACAAAACGGATTTCAGGTAAGTTGCAAGCATCATGCACTCGTAACAGAGTATATCAACCAAATTAGTTGAACTGTCGAATATTACTTCAGTTTGCTTTAACTGGGCGAAACTTTTTTTTGCGAAAGTACTTCTTTTCCGTCTACAAATATATTACGAGCTAGAATAATATGCAATGCGGGTTTTAGTAACTTAAACGATGAACTCCGGGCAGGGCAGTGTCGATATTCGATACACCTACAAAGCACGCTTACGTAGTCTGTAAATCGAAGGTCAAGCGGTGGGGACTACTGAACATGCATAAGAGTAAGTGTTTTATACAAGTTTGTAGAATGGTATTTAAGTCCTTGCTACACAAACTCAGGTATAAACACTTTTTTTTCAATTTCTCGGTTGTAAATATGGACTAAAATAAGTAGAGAAGTCCATTTCCTCTTGAAATGTACAAAAAATACGTGTTACGCAGAGAATTATTGCGACAACTATAATGGTTCGTAATAAAATATTGGATTGTGGCAATAATAAAAATAGCAGCAGAGGAAGTAACATACTCCTTCCACCGTAATCGCCATTTTTTGGCATGAAACTTTCCTTTTGAGCTGTTCTTATAATGAAAGCTATCATTTAGGAAATATTCCAGTCGAAATGGCCTTCAGTTTCCCATTTTTCAAACTTTTATGGGACACATCGACCAACTCCTACCGTCATCGCCCTATGTATACTTCAACAGCAAAAGAACTATTGACCATGATAGATGATAATTTATTTGCTGCAGTACATTTTTTTATTAGTTGTTATTAACCATTACAAAATACCAGAAAAAATACGATCAAGCCCGTTACTTATCCTCCCTCTATAATCTTATCGTTGCATCCCTAACAAACTTTGTTACTGTAATGGCCTTACCTTAAAAACTATTTGGCGATTAAAGAAGTGATTAATTTAAGAGGTGTGCTGTGCAGTAGTGCAGCAGATCTTTTAGACATATATTTCATTTTTATACTGATTCCGAATCTGCATTTAACTTTTTGTTCATTTAACCTGTAGAATTAAAATGTGTACAACCGTTAACTATGATGACTTCCTAACCATCCATCATGAGCTCGGCCACGTTCAATACTTCATGCAGTATGCAGACCAGCCAACTGTCTATCGGTAAGTTTATTTATTGGTAGTTAACTACTTTGTACTATATCATTGCCATGATGTTCCCGTTGTGTTTATTTATCCTGTGTGCTGGGCGAATGAAAAATAAATGGAAGTTCATTCATAAAAATGCCAACACAGCAGTTGCACACATACGATGAATAAAAATTCGGATGAATAAGTACAGTTTATGTTTGTTTCTGTGATGTGATGATGATGATATAAATGTGGGATGAGTGAAATGCATATACACCAAGTTAAAATGAAAACAATATATCTTGAATATACCTGACATACATACATGTGTACTGTGTACATTTGTATTACTTTGCCCTTTTCGAGCTTTTGTACTTATAATTCAGCTCGAATATTACTGAAAACCCACCTAGTAAAATATTCACCGTTACTGTGTTATCAAATTCACCGTGTTATCCGTTACTATTATTATTCTTCTGAACTATTTCTGTCTTCCAAGTTTCAAGAGTCAAAAGAGAAAAAAGGCTGGATTGGCATAATAGATATATCCGTATAAAATATGCATTGCATGATAACCTGATTCGATTTTCGCTCGTGCATGTACAGTAATGACAGCTAAAATGGGTAGGTTACAAAGGAACTCGCTTCGACCTAAAAACTGGAAAAACCAAAAACGTAGAGCAAAGTAGACAGTACTTATCGTTAGCGTAGTTTCACATATCAAAACATTTGTAGACTGTTGAAGACAAGTACACCTTCATTCCATAATCATATTTCTAATGTTTATAATACGCATTTCTATCGAATAAAGATGCGCTTTACTTGTCTTTAGAACTCGTAGGATGGCTACAATTCGCTGTTCAACATGAGTTGCACAGTTTATTTGTTTGTCGGTACCATAATAGATGATGTTAGTCTACTTGGTTAATTAATACTTACAGAATTACTATTTGCAACAATGTCTTAAAAATTCAGTACCAGTTACCAGTCTATTTTACAAGTGAAATCATTAAATCTTTGAACAAGCCCTGAAATGTACAGTGTAGCAGATATTTAAATGCGAAGATAACTCGGTGATTGCCGATTACTATATATTTTAGTGACATTTACGTTCTCACTTGAAATATTGATAGTCGTAATATGCAGTGTATGTATTTCAAATAAAAGTATCTTAAACATATCGACCTGTCACATTCGCTAGTATTCAGTTTATCTAAATGCATAATTTATGTAATTAAGAAACAGGGCAACTATAAGGATCATGATATATGGTATATGGTTAGCTACAAATTAAACAATATGTCGTAAAACGGATATGGTTCCGTGCTGCGGTTGGTTGGCGTGATATGGTTGTTTATTATTCTGCAGCAATTGTATACATACACGACTTCAGTTTTTGTTCAAATAGTGATAATGAAACTTGCAGCTTTAGTTTCGCAAGTTGTGTAGATTGATCATGGCCAGAAGTCAGCAGTATGATGCCATTTCGTGTCATTCACACACACAATCAGTTAGCTCTATTGTGTAAGCCAAAATTCAGAACGTCATTTAGTCTGCAACAAAACACGCGAGCACAATTAGTGCAAGAATATAGTCCGCAAGTGTAACGTAAAATGTAGATTTTTGAGAATAATATTATAGCGATCATAAGCAGATGGCTTTCATTGACGGGGTTTTGATTGTGACCACTCAAATAAAGCGAAGTGTAATTAAAAATTTCCTGAGACATACATACATATTCGTGCACTCGGTCGTTTTAAATATTATGGATTCATCTTTAATTTGCATCCTATCCTTGTTATTATATCGTTCATTGAACTTATGTGTAAAACGGAGTACTTTGTATTGTTTATAGTCAAGTCCATCTTCGTGAAATGAATTATTTATGTGACAAAAGCACCTGCATATGGTGTTATGATGGTGCACCGGATATTAGTGAACGTTAGCGATGGCGATTAGGTATGTATACATTATAGGTAGGTAGGTATGCTACTCAACTAATTGAAAGTTTTTAGGTGCGCGGATCATGACGCGGTTTGGTTGCTTGTTTCTTCCTTCCGTGCAAAAGAACCTGTCCACCTTGGCTTGTCTTAGTTTCAGTACCTTAAATCTATAATATGTATATGTTTAAAATGTTTGCCGCATCGTGCATTTCAACTTACTTCGTAACGCTAGTCTCAAATGGTTCTTATTATTTTGCGTTATGTATTGTGTAGCACAATGTGTTTAAAGAGTTAAGTTTGAAGAGCTCTAGCTTTCGTCATCGCTATTATTGTTTACTTTTCATGCAAACATTATGAACTCATGAAAATACATACATACATGCAACGCATGCAATAGGAAAACAGGCATGTCCTATATCAAATGTTAAAGTAAGTTTCTCGCTGCGCATTTTTGCTTTTATAGAATTATATCGCTATTACATTACGAATACATATAGGTACGTATTAAGATCATACAACACACCTGTATCAGTCCGTTTTTTAACTCACGTAAAACTTTACACATTTATATCACGCTCTTTGAATAGTCATATTAGTTTAAAAATAAAGTTAAAAGCAAACATTTTTTGCACACTATATTGGCACGTAAAATATTTCAATTGCATTATCAATAGATACATTGGCTTGTTGAAATGTAGTGTTTATATGTTTGACTTGCTTGTGTTATCTCACCCATGACCTTCGTTGATTCACGCACAGTATTGTCTAATGATGTGCCACAAGGCGGCATCTGCTACCTTGCGAGGGGTTATGTTATTCTACAGTTGTATGTAACGTGCAAGTTTTGTACATGCAGAAAATAATTTGCATTAGTGTGTGATTAAAAACTGAAGTGTGAATTTGGCAAGTTTTATAGTAACATGTATATATGAGATTAGATTAACTGAACTACAGGGAATTAATTTTACATTGACTCAATAAGTTTCCTAAGATTCGTTTGAATTAAAAACTAGTTTGGTTTCACACAGAGTTTGGAAATGGAAGCTATCATAATCAGTTTTCGAGTCAATGGATAGTTTCCACAAGCTTCATAATGCAATCGATTTTGACGCACATACATAATATACAAAGGATCTGAGGGATTGTGTACAAAGCTATTAAGGTATGAATCCGGAATTGGTTTTGTTATATGTTCGAGATTACATTTAATTGTATTGTGTCAACGAAGAGTGTACAAAAATAAGCCTATAATCGATTACACGTACCGAGTTTCAATGACGTACTCATTTCCTAATCAGTCATCCAAAACACCTTATCTGCCTGGTTCAAACAAAAAGCGCCACTAGAAAAAACTGACTCATTGGTTTGACTGATGTGACTTAGTAATACTCAGATTTAAAAAGTGAACAAGTGAAAAAACAACGGAGACATTTTACTAAGTTTTTTGAGACACCAAAAAAGCCACTGTTGAGTTGTGATACAAAAGTTCTTGTGAAAGTTGTGTGGTCTCCCTTGGACCTAATCAAAATGTGGGCATACCTGTATTGGACACTTTGTGCTATTTTAGTAGTACTATGTATTATAGCAGGTGTGGTTGCATACAGAATGATAACTCATTTTCTGGGATGGCTGGAAAGTAAACGAAACGTGTAAGTTTCATTTGAATACAGAATACACACTGAAGGTTTTTTCATAAATTCAATTCGAATGTATTTAAAAAACACTATTTTCCATGTATGAATTCAATTTCAGGTCAATTTCAGCACAAGATGTCAATCTAAGCGTTAAAATGCATAGGCCAGATAGAATGAAAAGTTTAATGAAAACATTTCATGTGGATCAGTTTAAACGAGTTCCTATTCCTACTGAGAAACATGAAGACTGAGAATATCGATTTCACAACATTTGACAAAATAATATTAAATATTAATACCTATTTGTTTTATCT
Source organism: Entomobrya nicoleti (assembly GCA_034695465.1). NCBI lineage: Eukaryota > Metazoa > Arthropoda > Collembola > Entomobryomorpha > Entomobryidae > Entomobrya > Entomobrya nicoleti. The sequence goes on along the minus strand of JAQFZG010003762.1, from coordinate 2 downwards.
TA
>JAQFZG010003761.1:0-12979 GCA_034695465.1 Entomobrya nicoleti | reverse complement strand
TAGTTTTTATAGAAGGGGAGAGATTAGGAAGTTACGCAGTGGGATTACGAAACATAGTGGGAGTTATGACATTTTTTTAAATCCCTGCCCCTATCTAGCTGCCCGAAATTCTGTTACGGGCCCACCAACTAGTATGTTACAATATAATATAGGTTCCGTGTGTTGATTTTATACATACTACTACAACCTTCTTAAGATTTATATTTTTCTTAGGCTGCTTCATCGTTTTTGTAATATCATCATCGCTATTATTACATTATCACACTACTGAGACCTTACTTTTGTTTTGCAAAAGTTATACAGTGTTCATTCATGCGTACCTCCACCTAGTCGCGCTTCAGCTCGTTTTTGCATTATTTAAGAAAACTTGACGTGAAACTTTTTGCAATGTTTTAACATACAGACAATAGAGGAATCTCCTCTTATAATCTCATACCTTAATGGAATATCACTAACAAATGCATACATCAATTACTATAGTTAGATGTGTGTGCGTTGTTGAGCTGGAAAGTAATGATGAAACCTGCGCAATATACGAAGAAATTAGAGCGACCAGCAAAAATGATATATATATGACATATATGAACATGAATATAAATCATTTAAGCTTTCTTCAAAGCTTGAAAATGCTACCACAGGTAAAATTGTTCGTTAAAGTATACAAAAAGAAGCTCCTGTATCCTTGTTTGCTTTTGTGAGAAAAAGAGAAATTGTCTTGGCCTATTATTGTCCTACGTAATGTACTGTGTTATGTCGTTATGATGGAAAAATTGCTGATCTCTGGAGATAAATAAATTGCTGATAGTAAAATAAGCCCAATATGGAATATGTACGTGAGAAAAGCGAAATACGGTTAGGTCTCCCTTAAATCCTATTTTTATTGCATATTCACATGCTTACGTGTCTAAGCATACATGCTTAGGTCCCCCATATAAATACACAATACACAATATAAAATCAAAATGGGAAAAGTTTACAACCATTTTGTTTCCGTTTTTGTAGACAATCAAACCAGACATGTTTCTATCGTATGCAGAAAACTGCTGAATATGAAACACGTGCAAACAACCAAAAATATTATATGCTATTTCCATTCAAGATCTATTTACTATTTGTATTTTTTGGCTGAGACTTTTGTTGTGTGTGGATCGGTAATCGAACATTTTAAGCTTGTTCAACCGATGCAACAGAACTTTCTCCACAATGAGAACACATTCCATAAAACACATCCAAGATGGAAATGCGATTCATTGCTTTTCAGAAATAAATATATTTGTTTTGTACGCTTTCAATTTTGTTTTGAGAACAAGAATACAAATCAGTTTAAAGTATTGTATTGGAGATGTGTGCTCAAATGCACAGAAATATCAGTGTTGATGCTTGTTTAAAATTAGATTTTTTTCACTTTACGTTATTATTATAGGTGACGAGGATCGAATGTGGTGCTTCACTACTTTGAATACAATACGGATGTAGCACATGATCCTATGAAAACGTACTTTCTATTTATTAATGTCAAGACCTAAACCATCGCTCGTCTTTCTTTTCGAACGAAAGCAAAACCACGGCGTAAAATGAGCTTGTCGTGGCAAAGAAAACAGATTAAAGAGCTTGAAAGGACGGCTTAAGAAACTACGCATTATTATTATTATATTTTACTTCGCGTAATTCAGTTGTAGTAGTATGATATGTGTATTTTATATAGTATGTCGGTGAAACCGGTAATACCATCATGTCATATATAACCGTAGGTTTATATCATTTGAGTAGTTGCTGAAATCACAGAGATTGTAATACATAATAATATGATCTTGTTTCACATCTTTTATAAAAGAAAGAACTAACTATAAGACATCTAGGTATTTGGTATGTATGTAATTTTGAGAAACACAGGCTATTTGATGAAACGAGAGATATGGACAAGGAAATCCTTCTTTGTCATTCTCCACTCTGAGGAGAAAGATAAAATGGAAATGGGATGTAAAAAATGGGAAAACTCACCTAAATACACCAGCGGGAAAAGAACGATGTTGCATTGGTTGAAAACCAGTGGGAGGACAAAGACCCCCACTGACACCTGTGTTTGCACCATTGTTTTGCATTGTGCCATTGCCACCAGAAGGCGTGTAGCCACGATGATGGCCTGAGAACTGGCGAGTTTGAAGTAAATGTCGTTTCGGGAACATTTGATGAGAAGGAAGCTCACCGTAGTCAAAAGATGAATTGTTGTTTCCTTTACGACTACAGTCACCACCGCCAAGTCCCCGACTTCTGTGAGGACTTTTAGTTCGTAGAATATTTCCAGTTAAATGAGACTTGTTGGTGGGTCGTCTGAAATGATCCCCAAACGTTTCCGGATATGCCCAATCACTAGTGCCAACTGTACCAGTGCCTCCAGCCATTATTCCGTACGGGCTTTCACAGGCAATCAGGGCACCATTTTTCTTATTTTCCTGTAACATGATTTGTGAGGCCGGTGGATGCCTTTGAAGGTTGATTGGAGAAGCCGCCGCAGCAACAAAGTTGGATGCTTGCATGCCTCCAGATAAAATTCCACTATTTGTACCACCTCCTCCTCTTCGGGGAGACGGTACAACCATGAAACCTCCCCCTGCATCTATCATTCCTCCTAGTCCTTTATCACTGCCAACATGTGGCTGCGGATACAGAGTTTCATCATTAACAGCGTGTTTTTGCCGAACCAGTCGTTCTCTTCTGCTTCTCCTTGTGTCGCGATGAGTTTGGTGACTAGTATGGGAAGGGGAATCGGAAGACATTTGGGATTGGGTATGGTGATGATGATGGTGATCCCTACTGCTATGATGATGAGAATGGTGACCAGAGGAAGAATGTTTGTTTGTTCCTCCGCCACCACCATGGTGGTGGCTATGATGTGAGGAATGCATGGCTGTTGATGATGCACCGTTTCCTCCAAATGTGTTATGAACTGCAGCTGCAGACGTGCTAGCAAGGTAATTAATAGGGGGCGGAGGAGGAGGAGGAATAAGTAGCAAGTTTCTGGTGCTTCCCGTCGAATTATTATTTTCACCGTCGAAACTCAAGCTTTCCCTACCGCTATCCGCCCACGACGTTCTGGAAGGTGGGCCACCGTTGTTGTTCCCGCCAACAGACAGACCACCACCCGGACCCAAGAAATCAGACACAGAGAAAAGTTGCTCAGAAGAGTTAGCTGCAGTGTTGGATGTATTCAAGTTGTTAGCGCTATGACTATGTTGACCATGAACGAAGCCTTGGGGGAAGAGATGATGATTGTGATGGGGATGATGTGTTTGGTGATGCGAAGACTGCTGCTGATGATGTGTTTGCTGGCTATGATTACTTCGATGGTGGTGGCTGTGATGACTGTTGCTATTACTGTTGTGATTGTTATTCAAGTTATTACCGTGATTTGAGGAGTTTTTGTGGGAATGAGATTGCCCAGATGTGCCCGATGTATTTGAAGTGCTAGCTGTTGTGTTACTAGCCCCACCTCCAGAGCCAGAACCACCTGATGGGGGATAATTACTGTCGCCACTGCCCCCACTCGCAAGTAATATTTCCAATGTTTCTAGCTCGCCTTGAGTGGCAGGAACATTTTCATACAGTTTTGCCTCCCGGGAAAGCAGTTGGCTGGAAACTGTAAAGCACTCAGCTTGTTGATGATGCGGTGGTGGAGGTGGCGGCAAAGGAGGATGGTGATGTTGGGAATGGTGGTGATGATGAGAATGATGATGATGAGTTTGTGAGTGTGACTGACTCTTTAAATTACCTTGATGAATGCCAACAATTGAGGAGTTTGGATTGCTATGATGTTGCTGCAGGTGAGGGTGGCCACTACCACTTCCACCACCACCGTGAGTATGGTGATGGCTACTTATGCTTCCTCCGCTTCCTCCACTTTTGCTCCCACTGCCACCCCGTCTACTACTATGGACCTGGGGCTGCTTGCTATTATGATGTTGCTGCTGCTGCTCCAGTAAGTACTGATGATATTGCTCTAGAAGACTATTATGAGAATGTCCCGAAGCAGTGCCCGTTGATGCTACAGCGGCAGCAGTGCAATCCCTTTCCAACTCTCGATAAATATTATTTCGCTCCTTTTTCCTTAGCGGACTTGCTACTGGACTTATATCACTTAATGGACTGGGCATATCGTCCTCTGCCGTCCATGTGGCGGAGTCTTTATAGCCGATGTTTTCCGCATCCGCAACTTCCGGTCTCAGCAGTAATTCCGTCACAGCTGCGTCAAAGTCTAATTGACATTCCAAATTTTCATTAGGCTCGTCATATTCATCCAAAAGCTCTTCGTCCTCGTCAACCACATCCTCCGTGAGGGTTTCTTCACCTTCGCTAGTTGAAGGATGCTCCGTTTTGATGTGTTCACTTACTGACTGTTCTATTGTTGGAAGCAAGTCTACGGTACGCTTACCACCACTAATATTCGTACTTGCAGTTGTATAACCCCCACTTTCTCCACCACTACTCCGCCTTTCCCCTGCCGTCTCACTCACACCACCACCGCCACAACCTTTCTCTTCTGTTGTAGCCTTAGTCTCCGTACTCACGTTTACCGCTTGGCTTCTCGACTTGATAGAGTTCTCAATATTTATGCCACTATTGTTATTTTTATTATTTAGACTACCATTACCTATTCCCTCATCTTGTCCATTACCACCAGTGCCTTCAGGCTTCTGTTTGTTACTTTTACCACTATTCTTCCTCTTGGAACCTTTTTCACCGCTTTTCAAACTGAGTCCTAATGCCTTCAAGGAATTAGTTAAGTTTCCATCCGCCGCAAAAAATGATGTCAACTTGGAGGAGTGAAATCCTTCACCTTCACCAATTCTACTGTCACTACAAACCCTATGAACAACTACACGTTGAGGAATAGTCGAACTATCCAAATCAGTTTTACTCACTCCAGAGTTATCTGCTCCACCACCGCCACCTTCTCTACAGCTAATCTTCAACTTTTCCGATTCGGAAATATCAGGATTGGATCCACTAATATTTATTGAAGCGTGGGAGATAAAGAGGCTAGGAAAGCTTTCTTTCTCTTTCCCACTTGGGTCGCAATTATCTTTCTTGCGTGTGCTAGGTCCTGGGTCACCAGAAGTACGAGGCCCAGGATCGTCAGCAAGATTACCACGGTCATTATCCTTCTTCTTAGACTTTATTTTAGATTCCGACTCTTTTCGAGGCTCTCGTTCTTTTTCAGCAGTGTCACCACCACCACCAGTACTACAACTCCCACCTTTCTTGCTACCTGAGTTATTCACTTTCGCAGAAACAACTTCGTCAACACTGCCACCGCCTTCCTGGCCTGCTTCAACAGCACTACTACCACCTTCTCCGCTACCGTCAATATTTTCAGATAATGTTTTACTATCCTTTTCCTGTTGTTGTTGTGACTGCTCCTCCATAATTTGCTGTCAATCCATCTTTTCTCCTATGGCCCTCACAGTAAAAAATTTACGTATGGTGTGATGACAAGGTATAAAAGGGAATATTATAGTATCCCCGAGCACAGACACATACACACAGCAAATAACTCAACGCAGAATAAATTAACCTCGTTTTCTCTTTTGTATGTGAACACGAGCACACTTGTTTTTCCTGCCGCTTGCTTTCAAATACTTTTTCGATGATGATATACCGCTTTTACTATTCATGCATATGTATATCTACGTATATATGTGTGTACGAGCGAAAGAAATATTTACAACTCAGAAGAAATGTCCGGACTGTGAAATGTGCTTTCCCTTTCTTCTCTGTTCTCCGTATGACGACCCTCTACATTCGGTTAGTATATCGTACTACTTTTCTCGCTTTTACTGGTAATATTGTGCTGAAACAAATTTTTCCTCGCTTTTACTTTTGATGAAAATGTGCTTTTTCCTGCTTTCCCCAGCCTGCAGAGGCTTTTAAGCTTGGTTGCGACGAGTGAACTGTGGATTCATGCTAGGTCGAATTGGTACTGACTAAAAATGAAAGAGAGAGAGACTAAAACGAGTGTCTGCTGCTCAACGGGACCCACACGACGAAGCTTTCCCCGGATTGAGTCGGCACTCCGCACATGATACATATATAATGCATGAAAGCGTACACTTTTAGAAATACAAATAACAAAAATACGACGATATTTAAAGGCCTGCAAAGAAGAGCATCATTCCTGCGCTCCCGAAAAAAACCAAAAATATATACATATTATATTACAAAAGAGGAAGATGGTGAAAGTGAAAAATATGACATAGAATTTCAACAGTGTATCTATTCATCGTACGAGAGGCAGAGGCATGCTATATAAAGACACATACTTAAAAAGCTCTCATTTTCCCACTTTCATTCTTGCACAGGAGAAACCTCGCGGAGCATCAACAAAAGTAAGCCTCTCTCTCTACTAGACCAATATGTAGAGCAGCAGTAGAAGAAATAGCTGAGATAGTTAAGATAAAGGTGACTTTCCCCCCAGACTCCCGATCAGTGATGGTGAGTCGCTCACTTTACGCCAACACAGAAAATTGTAGCAAGGTACTTGTACTCCACTCACCAACTTTCTCGCTGGGAAAGTAGGCAAATAGATTTAAAAGAAGCAGTGCTCGCTCTCCTTTGCTCTACAAATACAACCAAGTTTTAACTTTTACGTTTGTTTCTGATGATCATGTGAACATTCCCTGGGAAAGGAAAGGAATGGTTGAAGTAGTAGTGGTGGCGGTGGTGGTGCGACTATATAGAACGAATATTATTTTTTTGTAGAAAAAAGCTCATTGTTTCAATTGCTTTGAGTGCGTTTACCTCCTACAGGTATACCAATGCCCGGAGTGAAGTACTAGCAGAAAAAACACACATGACATACAATTTCTATCCTTTTTTGCTTGTCTTTTTTTAAAACACATACGCATATTATTAGGTGCCGACCAGCTTTGCTCTTGCTCTTGCTAGTACTTTAAAACAGCGTCAATATACATATGACTACGAAAAAAGTATGTTGAACTCGGTGTGCTCATTTTTAAGCTAGGGCATGACACAGATGCAGCTTCTCGTGGAAGGATGTATGCATACAAAAAAAGAGAAAGTAGGGAAAATGTTTAATAGTAGTATCTATATCTTACAACATTGTTACCACTTATTTTAAGTTATATGCTTTTAGTTTCCCATATCTAGTCTCTGCTTTTTCCTACGACTCTCTTGAGTCTCGCTTGCTACTACCATCACTACCTCCGCCGTTGCTCTTGTACTGCACATCTTTTGAGTTGGGTTTCCAAACTTTGGATAGTAGCAGAGGCAGAACAGGCACAAGCACTGCTCGCAAACAACCCAAGTCTAGCAGAACATAACTACTATGTTGGCTAGGATAAAATATATGACATGAGAAGGGAAACAAGTGGAAGTCATCGGACCTTGTCGCCTAATTTCTTGAGACTTCGTCGGCTCCCATCGGATAGTTATATGTATTTGAGGATATAAAAAGCGTACATTCATTCATTTTCCTCTTATCTTATCTTTAGGAAACTGCAGTAGTATATTTTAAAAACACGCGAGAACGTGAGTCTGCAGCTAGATACTCATACATAGTTTGGTATTTTCGCTTTTGCTTTCTCCCGTAGCTTTTCTCTTTTTGATTTACACGCTATGACAGAATGAATGGTAGGAAGGCGTAAAAAGTAAAAATAAATATATTTACTCCTCACGACAGGAGAAAATTATGTACGGTATACTGTTATTATTACAAAATAGTATAACGAATGTGTCTGTTCCGTGCAAGCAACAATAATCATCTACAAGCACTATAAAACAAATAAAGACATAGCAATAATGTTTATAGAACATCCATACATGACTATTTTCTTATAGGTAAACCGACATTTTTATAGATGTGTGTTTGGTCGATATCTCTCATCTTCCCCGAGGAGGAATTGTTTTCATTGTATTTTATGTACTTTTCTGTCAAATGGTTGAGTGATTATGATTATTAGAAATCACAGAAGGTATAAACAGATTCGTTCATGTTTGTTTCTCCAGAATGAGGCAAACACAAAATCACATTTATCAACTCTCTTGTGTTTTCCGCTGTGTGGATTATATAATACACTACGCCAGTAAAGCTTTCACTATTTGCATAGAGCCGTAACGTTTGTGTGATATTGTCCTGCTGCCTGACCTGGCTTTGAATACTTCTAATCGAATAACAGAAGGTAGAAAAAAGTGAAATTGGAATGAGCTCGCAGGAGCACAGTAAGTGCAGGACTCGTCCTGCATCGCCAAGCTAAGCTTTCGCATCCATAAAAGAAGCCAAGAAAGAAAAGATGAAAGGAGGAAATGTATGCGGTTTTATTGGCTGGCTTGGCAATAGTATTTTTTTGGCTGACTGTGAATTGTGAACTATGCTGTTGTATAAGACACTGTGATGTACTATATGTAGCAATTCATACAGGTCAGTAAAGAGAAAGCACGGATGTAGGTATTACTCTTTTATTCCGTTTTGTGTTTCCAGACCAGAAAAAGACGCCGACACCACATCCCACCATACCACCAGCAGACATCCCCATATCACGTTTTACTTTTCATGATGGAAAAACATAAAAGTGATATTTTGTATGATATGCAAGTACACCACACAACACTTGACACTGTAGCCAATTTCTATGTAGCATTATATCATAGTATTTTTCATTTCCTTTTTTGGTTTCCTTTCGATAATCATTCTTATCTTTCATCCTCCATGTCTGTGTACACAGCGTCATCAATAACACTGATTGTATTCCATATTAGGATAAATATCACGCAACATTTTGATGCCTTTTCGTTTCCTTACGAGAGAAGAAGTTTCGTTTTCCATCTTATCAAGTGACCTTTATTGGCTGAACAGATATTTTTTATGGTTTAATACAAACATTTTCCAATACAGGGTTCAGCTTTGCTTTGTTCAGCAAGATCTCTTCAACTGACGTATTTGGGGCATTGTGATACGCTAACAAAAAAAGCTGGATGGATGAAAATGTGTTGTCCTTGAACCCAAGAATAAACCTAATACCTAAAATCACTCTCCTTCTCACACATTCAATTTCACTATCTCATCCTTTTGGGTTTTAAACCAACCTCGCCATCAAGCAGCTCTTTTGCTGAGATTGTACAGGAGTGAAATAATGCCATGTACCACGAAAGTGCTATATGTGATCATGATCTCACATAAAACACTATCGTCAGCAGCATCACAACAAGCAAACCATTTCTCTTACCACCGCTACCGTCATCATCACCATACATCATGATGATCACAAGAGCTGCTGGTGAAGAAGAATAAATGAAAGCATAAGGTTTCGTTTTCAAAGCACAGAGCTGTTATGTGAGCGAGAGTGTGGGTTAAACCCATCGTGGTTTGAAGTTTGTACTATTAATCTGTATTCCACTTTGTTGCAGCATTTATGCAATACAACTGACGATACAGATAGGGGAACAAGAATTCCCGTAATCAGGACACACGCCAGTATTCTAATACTTGTATAAAAGAGACTTTGGTTTTTATGAAACCACAAACCTAGTTTGGTTTACGGTTTACCAACTGTTCCCTTTTGTTCTAGCCTTGTCACTGTGAAGTCTTCAATACTCACAAACTATAGATCGAAAGCATGAGAATTGCTTAAAAGAGTAAATGTTAAGAAATGTGTTATTTTACAATCGTTCTGCTCTGCAGTAGTACCCATTTTGTACAGCTTGTAAATATGTGTATGTAAGCCATCATCACTATTTGCAGAAGGTGTCGCAGCAGCACTAACAACGAAATCGAGAACAAACTGACTTGCTTTTACTCTAGCTGTGCGGAAAACACTACGCTAGATTCACTAGTCACACGTCGTCCCGTCTTCATTCAAATAATAAAGTAAATTGCAAATATTCTCTGAATTATTCATGTCAACTTCAGCGACAAAGAGAAATGGAAAAAAAACTGGTTAGAGAAATGAGAACAATAGTTTGTAAATGTACTACGCTAGCCGTTCTTGCCTCCTGTGATGAAATATCAAAATAAAACTTCTATTTAGAGAAAACCCGTGTGACAGCCTGCATCTCTTCGTCGGTTTGTGTATGTATGCATATCAGCTATTATGTTTGTCTCATCGATCAATCATATGCATATGTTTCGGGGCAATGGGCAATTTATAAAAATAGTTCGAATTCAATATTATAAGAATTACACTTTGCCTTGCTGACGTGCTTCGTTCGTTTTTATTCCAAGTGTAAATTGAGAAAAGGAAACATGCATGCACATACTACAATACTTTCTTCTGCGTACAGCTCTTAAGTTTATAATGATTTGCAGTAGTGACAAACACTCTGTTTTGCGGAACGTTCACTTTCATGGGGAAAGTGAGACTTTCTCTGCATTTCAATAAAGTGGAGAAAGTGGATAGAACACTCTAGTGGAGAATTATCTTACTTTCACTAAGACAAACTTTCTCCGTCCTGTCTCCTCCATAACATGGCTCTCCCTTGTGTGAAAATAGGAAACTGTTTAGGTTCCAAATGACAACAAAGTAAATTTACGCGGGTAATATTTCCCGGGAGAATGTTGTGCTCTAAATAGTCACAAAAAGTGCACATCGGAAAACATAGCGAGAGTAAGCAAGCATAGAATGAAACTGCAGCCAGTCTTACACCTTCACTATTATATCCCAACAAACTATCCACAAATCCGTTTTGGCTTGTGTGGTTGTGTAAGAAAACCCTGTTTATAAAACAGTTTGGATGTATCGTAGTATGGTTTCAGCTCCTATGTCTATGTTTGTTTTGACCATGAACAAAATATAAAGCATCACCAATCCAAACACGTGCTTTCACCTCGTTTCTTGCTCATTTTGAGTGCCTATTTATGTACTGTGGTGAAAGTGAACACGTTGTTGGTATGTTTTCCCCTAAACTGCAACCAGTGAGTGAGGTAATAAAAACATAATCATCCTATTTTTACACTAAAGTATGTTCTGTGAACGTTACTCTAGTTATTCTAGCTACAACATTTGAAACAGTGTACAACCTACAAAAAAATCTCAATTCAATTGCGTACTTTCACTCTTTTCTCTACCTGCTTATACCCTACTTGTCACACATAAGTTGTGTATAATGTAGTGGCGTGTACTTTTCAGGGTGAAAGCTCCTTAGCAAGAAAGGGACTGGTTTAGTATGTAGTGAAGCCAAAGTGCTGGCTGGCTTAGATCGCATATTTAAATTATTAATCAGTGTTGCAGATGAATCCCTTCCTTGAGTTTCTCTCGACGCTCTTGCTCCTTTTAAGAACTTGTAACATTATTTAGTTACTTATTACTCAACGTGTAGGAAGAAAGAACGAGTCTCATTACATAATGTTCCGTTACGGGTAGTGCTACATTTTCACAATGTTTATTAGAGAGCCAATTCGACTGTTCAAAATTACTCCCTAGTGGTAATTCGTGATTCTAATTCATTTGTTCAAGTACATAACAGAGTAAAAATTTGTTCATGTCTATGTCAATTTGAAATGTATATGTAATGACTATAATAATTGAATTTTATTTTATTTTACTAAACAGCTTTACGTTTTTTGTATGTCCATCAAAAACATGTACAACAATTCAGTATTGCCAACTTCAAACTTATTAACCATAACGTAACACGTATTTTTCATCAAACATAATTTTGAGCTTTTCTGTAAAAGCCTTTAAAAGTGAAAACTTTATTTTGATGTTTTGCTGTTACTCTGAACTTGCCACTTATCAGCTTAAAATAATCCCGTACGAAACTTACACAAGCACACAATTACAAATTACGCCGTTACCAAACCAAAGCCTTCCGTACCCTAATGCAATGTGAATGTGAAACTGGCGAAGTGGAAAACATATTGTTGTTGAGCTCAATATCGTAATGATATTGCCACATAATATTATGTAAAGTTAGTAGCATTAGAGCAGTCCTCATTTTTGCAAAGTGAGAAACACTTTTGCCAGCTTCGAATTTAATGGGAGGATCGTGTACAGTTTCCAATTGCTCACTCAAATTATAAGAATGCCATCATGGGAACGGAAACGACTTTAGAATTGAATGTTTTTAAAGAGCAAGACAGTTACACACATTATGTACATCAAATAATGTTCTATAGAAGCGTGTAAACATTTTATTTTGCGAATTTTACATCTACATTATTCAGCGAACCGAATATAAAGTATAATTAGTTTTGGAAAAAAACTAGCATTACAAAAACGACTCACTATTTTCATTAGTACATAGCTTACCTTGTGTTTTTATGTTCTAAACTACTAAAACTACAACCATTCGAATTTATCTTGTGATAAACTATTTTCACCGTAGATATTTCATGCTACAAACGATTGGAGAAGAACGCTATAAAATGAAATGACACTGTTGACGACATCCCACTAAACTAAAATCTCTGGCACATGCAAAGAAATTCAAGTAGAATAAACACAACAGCGAAAAAGGGAAAGAGCTCTCTTGACATACAATACAACGAAAAACACTTCAACCTGGGCACATTTTTATGCTAACAATGGAGACACAAAAAATCTCCGGATTCTCTGTGGCATTCTTCATGATGACAATGTGACCACAATACTATAAGTGTACACACTTAGCTCAAAGCTTAAATGTGGAACATGAGATGCGTGTGTTCGCAAACAAATCTCAATATTTTATGCAACATTTTACTTTCATCATCAGGCATGTATAATAAGTATAAACTATGTATGTGCATAATATTTTCACTGTGTGTCATTTGCATTTTTCATTTTTTACATCCATTAATCTCATAAAATTTAGAAAGGGTATTAGATCCACAAAAGGAGGAGGGAACAGAGAAGAGTGGGAGCAGCGTTTGCAAAGAGAATAAAAAAGGTAAACCTTTGGTAAAAAAGTGTCAGAAATTATACAAAATCATCATCAAAAATCATGTAAATAGTAAAGCCGGCTGCGCCGGCAAATGATCATTTGTTCA
>JAQFZG010003760.1:0-12987 GCA_034695465.1 Entomobrya nicoleti | reverse complement strand
AAGGAACTTTACATCTCTGAAGCTAATCTGGTAACTAAATACCCTAGAAATATTTGACATTTTTTGTAATAAATTTTATTGTGATGGCTTTTGTATTTGCAGAACGCTACGTTTTACTACAGTCTCGGTTTTGCTTGCCCTTACGTCTTTGACCGTAACGAAAATTTGACTCTGGCAAGTGTAGAGACAAAAGAGGAAGTTGAATTGATTGACACCTATTTTTCAACTGTTGAAGAGACGAACAACAGTGATCCTGTTTGGACTTCAGGATTTTCTCGTCTGGGAAATATTCCAGATTATTGGGCATCCACGGGCAGAGAGGTAGGCTCATACCCTTCATTAGCTCAAGGTGACTGGTTACCAGGTCAAGGATCTTCTCCTGGTGTTGCAGATTGGAATTGTGTGGCCATCACTAGAAATTGTGATCGTGAAGGTCATGGCGCTACTATTCCACGTTGTGATCCCGCTCCATATGGTACATGGTTTACAGTAAAACCTTGTCATGAAACACGTAGGTTTTTGTGTGAAAAACGACTTTAAATTTTAGTTGAATCGTTTGTATTACGCATAGAGAACAACAAAAAATTAAATATATTAACATTTAATTTTGAAAACAAAGTGAAGTATATGTAAAATACATTATTTATTTGTTGCAAAGTTTAGTTGTATTTATTATCTAAAGCAAACATTAGAATATATGTCATCAATGTTCCGATAATTAAAAAAACAGGTTTTTGATTTGTCCTCCAGCAGAATGATTTATCACTAATTTGTATTGCACTGCACCACTCTACATTTATAATTCCATGTATTTGAACAAGTCGAGCATAATATGAACACAAATTATTCCTAAATCATTCAAGGGAAGGTTACATGTTAATTCTAAGTAGAGTAGAGGCATATGTAAGCTTGAACATGCCCGTACTATTGCAGATATCAAATATATAAGCAGATAATGGGATATTTGTAAAATTTTGAAATCCCAATATTATATGCTCATGTATATATTGAGGTAATTTTTACATTGCTTGGCTGATATGATCAATCCTTTTTATATTTCTGCTGATTTGGATGAGCTAAAACGCAATTATAAACATAACATTAGAATTGGTTAAAAGTCATACATCGTTATCTCTCAAATCCAAAAATGTTCGTGATGTCACGCAAATATGTATGATAAATAAAAACTGGATCTGAGAAGGACGTCACATTTTACTTTGAACGCTTAGTCACTAAAAGACCAAAGTATTAGCAGTATGTTTACCAGTTTAAATACTTATAATTTTCACTACAATTTTAATGATGATTTCATGCGTGTGTACAAAGTGCGGCTGCAGGGAAGAATATTATACCGGATAATGATTGAAATACAAGTCATTTCTACATTTCATCTCAATCTAAGTTGACTAAAACAGCTGCATAGCACACGTAAAAAATTTGTGAGAATATATTTGACTGTTTTTCACCACCAACTAACATGTCAGGAGCATTGGTTTGCAGGATATCAATTATAGTAAGTACAAATTTTTCAGTAGGTTTAAAGATTACTATTCAGCAATAATTATACTAAATATTTTATAATTTTACTGAAGGTTATAGGCGTGGCAGTTATTGGAATTGGATTACATTCACACTTCCAGAGCGCTTGGGTAACATCTCTTATTAGAATACCTGGAATTGGGGAACTTAAACCGTATCAAATGTGTGAAAGCAAATTAGCCGATAAACAAAAGTGTCCTCCAATTTCTTACGAACGATTCTACATATCTGTGATTTTAGTGTGCTTTCTGATTTCCGTAATTGGTTTTATAATATCTCTTCTATGCAACATAGGATCCAAACCAATTAGATACGTGGTAAGATTTATAAATATATAAAATATTAAATAAAATTCCCAAATCACTATTACAGCACTATTTTATTTTAGGACGTTATTTATCACGTGGTCGCTTCTGTAGTTCTGATAGGAGCTGCTGCTCTTTACATATTATCCGCTGCGCAAATAAATGATATGGTTAAGTGGATTGATGGCACACACTTAAATTTTAGAAGCACGGAGAAGATTATAGCGGGGGTAAACTCAATATACGGCATACGGCACAGAATATTTTAACTTAAGTATTTTATTTGAAATTAAATTTAAATAATTTATTTTTTCAGGGTTTGACGATTTTTCAAGGGATTCTTTGCTTTATTTCCGCCATTGTAATTGCAAGCAGCTGAAAAATATAATGGGAATCAAAATATTTTATATAACTGATAGTAATACTTTTAACTTATTGAACCAACCATATTGATTCAAACCTCTTGTAAATATTATTTGATCACTTATATAAGATAAAATCGCTTAAAAGCTTATACAGAAATTGAATAATGTAAGAATTCTGAATTAATGTACAAATAAGGATAAAAACTTGATAGCCTTTGAAGTAAGTTATGATTTTGGTTAATAAATAGGGTTGTAGTTCAAGTTTATACGAAAACAATTATTGTGTATTTTTACTTTCTTAGATCAGCAGTCAAAATTTAATACTACCACAAACCATGAATATATATTACATAACGATGGAATGGCATGCGAAAAGTTATTTCAAAAAATATAAAGTTTGTTTCTATAGATATTTATTAAAGTAATATAAAAATGTTAATGTTCGAAAAAAAATAAAACTATTAAATTACATGATTTACATTTAAGCATAGTTATTAAGGATATAATTTTTGTGAAACATATTAAGTTACACATCGTGAAACGTGTTCTACATCGTAAAAGTTTAATTTTAATTCTTATGTAGACCATTTTATGTATTATTTTGTAATCTTTTGACCAATTCATTTACTTGTGAAAAATTCAGATCACTCAAACATTTTGTGACAACTCTTGAACGTACAATGTTATATCACTTTCTATGGTAAACTCATGTAACTGTCTGCTCGTTTCTAAAGAGGAGGCTTGCTTGTCTTCAATTTTCAATGACAGCTTTTAAAGGGGGAGTTTTTGCTGGTATTATGCCAGAATTGGGAAGTATACCTGTAAGCTTTTCAAGCAAATATTTGTGTAATATAGATAAAATGTAGTTCGTCATTTCGAAATTTTCTTATATCCTGCTGGCCTAAGTTGGTTTTATGGTTTTATATCACGAAAGCATATCTTTAAAAATGAAAGTATTGTTTAAATTTCTAAACAGCTAGTTAGGATTTTTTGTCGATAAAAAAAGTTTAAGCAAGTTATTTATATTTGAAACATATTTACATATCAGAAAAAACATTATTTGAAAAAGGTTTTACAGCAAGTTTATTTCTGAAAATTTGACAAGTTCCATTAAACTATGAGTTTTATCAACTTTATATCTATTTCCTGTAATTCGCTACTATTGGATATATATTGAATTTGGAAAACATGACATCTGGTTTGACCCATTTTTAGTTTACGTTTTCTGAAAAACCTGAAAATATTTTCTTGTAATAAATGATTTATTTGATGATTGACATCAAAAGGGATGGAAAAGATAGATTTACATAAGAATAAACTTACGAATGTCTAGCTAGTTGTGAACTTAATAAAAATTGTAGTAGCTTGGGGTCAACACGAAGGTACACTAAAATGGCTTTCTTTGCTCTGACTTTTTACATGTAAGTCAACGCAGTACTGCGATTTTTATATTAAAAGACCATCATACATAAATATTTTTGAGAAAATTTTGAAAAGGTTTATTCACGTTTTTTACTGCGTACGTATTCATGAAGTACCTCAAACGTTATTTTTATATGTACCATGTTCGTATATTAATTTAAGTCAGTGTGTCGCTTGTTGCAAATGTTGTATAAAACAGTCAGAGTTGATTAAGTTCATTCTAGTTTCAAAATAAAATATTCGAATATTAACTTAGTAGTGTAGTGTTAAAGCATATATATATATAAATATACAAATAATATTATCATAACTAATATCTATAGCAAGCCAAACGATTATTTGCCACAAATTTTGTCTACAGCCTAAAATTTAACATCGGTCCTGCAATAATAATTCCTTATAAAGTTTAACTCATTTTATAACAAATATGTATAAATCGAAAAATATTTCCTTTTAGGTAGAATTCCCTAAAACAGATTTTTCAAGGAAGTTTTAATGATAAAAAATAGGTTTTATTAAACATTATCATTGTATATAGTTTAGTTCCCAAGTGTTAGCCAACACAAATATAGCTTTCGGATTTCTAAATATATATAACTTATTTCCAATATATCTGAGATATATCTTAATGTTAAAAGTTGTATGGAGCTTAATGTAATATTTCCTTTTAATTGTTTTTATGCAAGCTAATTGTAACAAAAACACGTTTCTGGTTTCTACAGGTTTCTACAGGTTTTCCAGAAATAAGATTTTACCTACATACGATACTTTATGGGCTTATGTCTGACCTGAACATTTATCATTAGAATGGTTTTATAACTTTCCACAAATTACCTCCACCTTTACCTTGTTTAATTAATGTGTGAGGTTTTAAACCAATTGTTTTAATCCAAAGCAGGAATTAATTTATGTATATTTCTCGTCGGCCAAGCTATTTTCGAGAGGCGACTAATTTGTTTTTAATCTTTGATCATTGTAGGGCAACCACGGGCTCGCGTTTGAACAATTTATCAAACAAAACAAGAATAACTTACGCAACTTGAACAGTTTTACATTCCACACCTTTTGCCACACACAAGCCTCCAGTTCAATTAATCCATCAAACTCATAATCACACTCCGAAAATAGTCGTCGAAGTTTCTCAGAAGTAACTTTCCCATTCATTTCACAATGGCATTTACAAACTACCTGGAGAAATATTACCTGCTTTATGTTTCTGTAAAACAGGCAAATATATTCAAATGCACAAATCTGAAAATTGCGGGAACAACAACCCCAGGACATCGTGCAGAACGAAAACTGATCTCGAAGAAGAAAACAGAGCTTCAGAACTTCAAGCTGAGAACGAACATGCTATCATTGATAGTTTGTGTTCAACTAATACAATGTATCATTGTACCCCATCTAGTATCATTCAGTCAGAATCTGAGCATCCCAAATATAATATTGGGATGGTTGGCATTCATAATTCTGGCAACAAACGCGATTACGATTCAGATGATAAAAAACAAAGGACAAACACTGGCGCAATTCTTGAATAGTCTGTTGGAGTTCAAAAAACGGTACAAATCCGCTGATGAATCCGATCGTAGAATCCTCTCTCTAAATGAGATTCTCAATTTGGTGTTTATTCCGATGGGATTACTAACGGGAATCATATATGCGCCGTGTTTTGTCCTGGGATTTCACAGGGACAATCCATGCAAAACATCACTGATTGGCTCATTCCTCTTGAAGGCATGCTATGGGTCAACCCATTCTGGAATAATGGAATCAGTGGGAGCTGCAGTTGTAAAAACAGGAGTGTTCCTGGGAAACATCTGGGTTTGGCATTTTGGAATAAATGGGCAGGTGTTTCTAGTAGCAGCAATTCATGTACTTGGTCCGATACTAATTCGAGACTGCACTGAACTGTTTTGGAAACAGTTTCAAAGTGGAACGGATATACAAGGCAATTTGGAAATTTATCGGAAACTTCAAATATTCAACATATTGTTTAACTCAATTCAACAAGATTGCTTTGCTGTTTTATTGGTTAGTCTAATATTTATTATTTCAATGAGCCTTGGTCTTCTGGTAAAGTTTAGTACATCGGAAGATGTAAGTCTTTTAATGATGGGAACTCTAGGAATAGCTTGGCTTGATTGCATGTTTGGAATATTGGTAATACTTGGTGGTATGGTGGTAGTATATAAGTCGTCGGAAAAAAAACTTGCAGGAATAAAACTGGTTGTAGCCCAAGCCGATACGTCGAGATATAACAGGCGATGGGCCAAAAGATTTTGGAGGTCGTGTGATAAAATTAAGATTAAATTTGGAGCCAATAATTTCTTTGATGAGTTGACACCTTTAATATGTCTTGATGGCTCAATGGATTTAACAGTTCAAGTGTTGCTGTTATCCAGGGGTTCGTATTAAATGAAAATGATAGTTATTGGTGTCAACCAGAGATAAAGCATTAAAAGTATGTACATTGCTTTAGTCGCATATATTATGTGTTTACTAGCTTACTTAGTACGCTATTGTAGTAAAGAGTTCGTAATAATTAGTTCATTTTAAAATATGTACAATCGTTAAAATAAAATTACCCATTACGTGTTGGAGAGATATATATTTTAAGATAAAATAAAAACCTATCAAATGGTTTGGTACAGTTTTAAGCTAAGCTAATGAGGATGTAAATTATTTTAATACTTATGAACAATTAAAAAAAGCATTTTAAAATAAAATAAATAATAATATTTGACAAAATTTAGATAGAATAAATTACGTGTATTTATTTAATTTAGAAAACTTAACGTCTGGCTTGGCCCATTTTCTGTTTACGTTAGAATATAAAACCTCAACGTGTTAGTATAAACTTTCTAGTAATAATTAACTTGCTCGATAAATAAATAGCTTACATCAAAGGGGACGGATATAATAGATTTACAGAAGATAAAACTTACAAACGTCAGAAAGTTTTGTGAACTTGTTGAAAATAACATTAGCTCGGGGTCAACACGAAGGTAAACTAAAATAGCTTTAAAACCTAAAAACCTAAATATTTGTAATAATGTTGTTTCGCGTTTATTACCGTTTAAAAGTACTCTTTTAAAAAGCTGAACTAATGGTAAGTATACGCATGCATATTTATAAATTACTTCATATTTCGTTTTAGAAGATTTTAGCTCCCAAAAAGCTATTACATAAGCACAAGTACAACATATGAATATTAAACACACATATAAATATGTTACTTTTAGTCAGTGTTTTGCATATAAAAAATAAAAAATCCAGTACTGATTTAGACCGTTCTAGTTTCAAAATTACGTAATCAATTGTAACCATCGTATAGTTATATTACTAATTTCAGGAAAATATTAAGTATTTCCTTTACTTATACGGAAATATATCTATCCAGATAAATATTTGTTACAATTTTATTTAATTATAGTATTAAATTTAGCGTCAGCAGTACTGATATAAAAAATTTTAAGGAGAGTTTTAATTCAAGAAAATATATTTGGTCCACCATTTGCTTGTAATAACGTGGAGTTACTATTTGTACAGCAATATGAAACCATATTTCCGGGTTTCTTTATATAACCGTTTGCAAAATACATTCGATATATCTAAATATTAAAAGTTATATTGCAATGTTATAGCTGGACATTACAATTTTACTTTGAGCATAGATTTTAGTGTTAATTTATTTTACAGACAAAATATTTGAAAGACTTAAGTCTAACCTGACCATGTTTTTGTAATGCTTTTGTAACTATCCACAAATTACTCACACCTTTAACTAGTTCAAATTAATATTAAGTTTTCCAGCCAATCGTCTTTGCTCTTAGAATAAATTGGTTTTTTCGTCTAGTCGAAGTAACTTCCGCGAGAACTTTGTTAGCTACTAATTAATTTTAAATCTTTCATCGTTTTAGGGCAACCACGAGCTCGCGTTTGAACTGTTTATAAAACAACAAAACTTGAAATAACCATAACAGTTTTACATGACACACGCTTTGAGTAAATCTCCAGTTCAATTCATGCCTCTCACTAAAAAACACATTCACACAAACCTCGTTAGTTTCAAGTATATAAATTCCTGAGAAATAAAATTGACCAAGATCTTACAATGGCTACACCAAATTATCTCGAGAAAGATAACTTGCTTTTGATTTCTTTGAAGCAAGCAAATCTATTCAAATGCTTACCTCTGCAAATTGTAAAAACTACGAAACCAAGTCTCTCTGCAAAACCAAAGGTGATCTCGAAGAATAAAACCGAGCTTCGTAACTTGGAACTGAGAAATTACATGCTTGCATTACTAGCGTTTGTTCAACTAATGCAGTGTGTCATACCTCCGCATGTACGTCCAATCAGTCAGCATCAAAATATCACGGAAATAATTTTGGGATGGTTGGCATTCATTATCCCAGCAACGAATGCCATTACGATTCATATGACAAGAAACAAGGGACAAACAATGCAGCAATTCCTAAACAGTCTGTTGGAGTTCGAAAAACGGTACAAAGCTGCTGACGGTTACGATCGTAAAATCCGCTCACTAAATGAACTTCTCAATTTGCTATACTTTCCGATGGGTATGGTAACCGGAATCGTGTTTGCACCTTGCTTTGTCCTGGGATTTCATTGGGGCGATCCCTGCAAAATATCGTTGATTGGCTCATTCCTTTTGAAGGAATGCTATGGTACAAGCCATTCTGGAATAATGGAATCTGTGGGATCTGCTGTTGTGAAATTAGGAGTGTTCCTGGGAAACATTTGGGTTTGGTATTTTGGAATTAATGGGCAGGTGTTTCTAATAACAGCAATTCATATACTAGGTCCAATGCTGATTCGAGATTGCATTGAACTCTTTTGGAAACAGTTTCAGAGTGGAACGGATATACAAGGCAATTCGGAAATTTATCGGAAACTTCAAATGTTCAATATATTGTTTAATTCAATTCAACAAGATTGCTTTGCGGTGTTATTGGTTAGTCTGATATTTATTATTTCGATGAGCCTTGGTCTTCTGGTAAAATTTAGTAATGGGGCATCAGAAGATGTAAGTATTGTAATGATGGCGACCCTTGGAATAGCTGTGGTTGATTGCATTTTCGGGATTTTGGTAATACTTGGTGGCATTGTAGCAGTTTATAAAACTTCCAAAGTTAAGCTTACAGAAATTAAACTGGCTGTAGCCCAAGCAGATACGTCGAGATATAACAGGCGATGGGCTAAAAGATTTTGGAGGTCTTGTGATAAAATTAAAATCAAGTTTGGAGCGAATAATTTCTTTGATGAGTTGACACCGTTAAGATGTCTTGATGGGTCATTGAATTTAACAGTGCAAGTGTTGCTGTTATCCAGGGGCTAGAATTAAAGTTAAAGCAGTTGTTGCAGTTAAAGAATATAAAATCAAGCTACAAAGATAAATTTGTTTCCGTATTTAGTAAACTAAAATTCTTTCATTTGACTTACCTCGTTATTATACTGAATAGCCTTGATTGTACTGTCCTAAATTGTTTATTTTATCAATAGCAATGTACAACTACCAATAAGCCAAACTGTAATTTAAATTTACAACAAATGATAGATTACGCAAGTATGTGCATATAAACAATTTGTTTTCTAAGAGTAGGTTTACTTTGGCAATTTAATGCGAAGAAAGTAAACCTGCTTTAATTATTATATTATATTTATTTATAATTACTTTTATATATACTTCTATTTTATTTTAGCGTTACAATATTTCAATTTTATGTTCAAATTGGAAAAGTAAATTGCATAAAAAGGTAAATAAAGTATTTGAAACAGCATTCGATAAGCCTGCAAGTATAACATAAATAATTTACATTCAAGTAAAGCAAGAAGCAACTTTTGATAATGTTAAAAATATCTAAGCTTATAATATATTATTGTATTTTAACATAGTTTGTGAGATAACATAATTTAATATAGGTATAGATTTAATTTTTAATAGTAAAAATTATGCTTAATATAAATCGTTCTAAACTTGTTCTAAAACTGTGCCACTACACATTATAATACATTAAATTCAGTTGCAGGTTTACATCATAAGCACTAAGTTTACCATAGAATCCATCATAAATTTTAGCACAAGTACTCCTGTATATTTTTCATAATAACTTACTCCTCCAAAGTAAAACCGAATATCCCTTGTTGCCTTGACATCCCTTCTCAGCTCACGCAATGACTTCGTTGAACAACCATACATTTTCATTTTTGTTGCAAGCATGTGTTCCCAACAATCTTTTATTTTCTTACTCACCGTGTTAACCATTCCCGGAATAGAGTATCCAACTGCCAAAAATAAAGTCAGATTTACCATTGAATACACAGAGAGGGAAAATGCATCCATGTTGGCTGAAGATCGTAAATTTCTATTTAAAGACACAGTTCCCATCAGCATACCAAATATAATTACAGTTAATTTATACTGTAGAGCAATACTGTACCGAAAGCAACTGTTGACCATTTCAGCGTAAATTTGAATTTGCTTGTACTCGAAAATTAATTGCTTAATTTTGTAGAATGGTTGAGATGTAAATTTAAAACTGATTTGCTGGACATAAATCCTGCTAATCAACAGCATAGTTGCCAAATAACTTGCAAACATTATTTCAAATACCAGAAAGCAGGTAAACCGACAAAGATACCAATAATTCCAAAGATCAAGAACTCTGAAAATAATCATAAGCATTCGATAGAACATTGACAAGTTTTCAATATTTTGTTCCAGATAGGCTGTTATAGGATCAATATTTGAATGCACTGCTGTAACACTGTATATTATTGGAACGATGGTAGAAATAGATATACCATTCATTACAATAAATGCTACGGCTTGAGATGATCTTATGAAGTCGATATTCAATAAACCGTTGACGATCCCTGTTAATTCATCCCCTTTGTTGAGAGGGAACATATATGACATGACACCGACGGAGAAACAAATCAACCAGTTGCTAATTCTTGTCATCTGATTCCCGTTCATTGCAATGTTGTCAATAAGAGAGGATTTGAAAAGAAATAGTCCTTTTGTTATATACACCAGAATATGAGCCAAAAGTATCCGTTTCAGGGTCAATTTAAACCGAGGCTTTGTTTCCATATGAATATTGTTATGTTGAATTACATTGAGTGTGAATGGGAATGAATGTAAAGTTAATTTGTTAAAATACTTTGACTCTAGCGAAAATAACGACTTAACTGTAGGTTTCATCCAGTTTACATTATTTGTGGCCATGTTGAAAAATACCTTAGTAAGAGAAAAAATATATGATTTATAATTTTGAAACGAATTGGTGTTTTAACACATTTAAAAATGTTTTTATGTGTAAGGACATTTCAAAAGCTTTATTAATAACATACCTGTTTTATGGTGGAACCCAAAAATAAAGAATATGTAAGCGATATTTAATAAGGTGGGTTAATGAGGAAGTAGATCTTTCTATGGTGTTTTTGCTAAAAACTCAAAACTAACCGTATGTTAACTTGTTTATTGTTTCTGCTTTCAAAGTTTTTTTTCCAATACTTATTAAATCTTTGGCTCAAATATCGCAATTACTAGTACAAATAAGTTTACAAGCTTGCTGGCAATTTCAAAAAACAACCAAAAAAATTCCCTTAAAACCCCTTGAAACAATTTAAACGTTGAAATGCCTAAATAAAAAAATTGAATAAGTTAAGGTTCTCGTTACTCTACAAGTCAAACAAGATAATAAAATAAGCCATGTAGTGCTGGCACAAAATGTCAACTGAAGTTCAATTTAACTATTAGGTTTCTATATAAAGGTTTATGGGTACTCAATTTTATCTGTTTTTCAAAATAAATCCATTAGAACTAAAATTAAATATAGATGGATACTTTTGGTTAAGTGGCAAATTAAGAAACTAGAAAATAATTTACGTGGGGGTTTTTCAAAACAGCTAATGGTTAATATTTTCAACGATATGTTTTCCTTTCGGCAGGTAAAATGAGCCAAATATTTTGTGTTTGCAAATATGGACCAATCAAAATCTATTATGGATGCTAATGTTAGACCTATATTAGCTAATTAATCTTTGGCAGTTGGTACTCTTCAAACTTCAGTTGTATTTAAACCAACCCGAACATGGAGTTTGGCGCATTAATTTTACCAAACGTTGCATTTGTACATTAAATCAAATATATTGGGCTAGGCAATTTAAAACCGAAAATTAAACTATCTCTTCGTTTAATGGGTATAATAACTACGTGTGGGGCATGCTTCAAAATTTAAGTTAATACATGCTGCTTAGAATCAGTGTGCATTTCAAACATTTAATTTATCGATTATCAAAGTTAGTCTAAGTTGCCAGACAGCAATTTTAAGATTTATTTAAAAGTTGTGGTTTTATGGACTAATGTCAAGCACTTATAGGCCCAATAATTCATAAGTACTTACATTAAAGTCATGAGAGGTCAGCAGTACATTATAGCTAGCAAACTTCATTTATAATGGAAGAGCCGCTAAGTTCTAATACATGTACTCTTAAATTATAAAATTAAAACTCTATAAACGATTTTATGAGTCGAATTCCTTTCGAAAAGGTGGTTAATTACATCAAAACATATAAACGACTTTAGACACAGAACTTGCTGCATTGCGAGACTTGAACTTTTAGTATCCGGAAAAAAGAATAGTTAATATTAGTTATAAAAGTTGTTTTTCTTCTGTGTTAGCAAATGATCTAAAAATACACAATACACTAAAGCCTACTAAGAGATGAACGCTAGTCTGATGAACAATGGACATAGGTTTTTACTGGTATGTATTTGATTAAGTATGTCTTAAGCGATGGAATATGCTTGCTTATATATTATCATTATTGGCGTCAATTTTGGAAAAACATTTTAGTTTTTATGGGATTACTAAAGCCACTTTATTAAATCTCTTCCTAATTGACTGTTATGTCTATGGCGAAGTGAAGTCAAAAATACCATCCCAACTCATCGTCGGACAATTTATTTTGTTAGCAAAAGTTTCCATAACATGCATTTATAATACATTTATTCGTCCTTAAAATAGTATTATAGCACAAATTAAGATAATCGAAAAACGATGTCTTTGAATTTTGCATAATTTCAATATTCATACAAACACCCTTTCTGGCTTGAAGTTCAAAAAGAATTATTAATTATTCATATTATGCTAAATCCAGTAAACCAACCAGACAAATAACTGGCTGTTAATTTTTGTGTAAAACTGGTGCAGTAGCATAAGCTAAAGATATTCACCAATTTATCGTGATAAGCGATTATATGTGGTATATTAACATCGCAAACATCAATTACCTTGGACATTGAAAACCGAAAACCCTAT
>JAQFZG010003759.1:0-12987 GCA_034695465.1 Entomobrya nicoleti | reverse complement strand
TCATTCATTGCCATAATAATTTCCAAAATTGGAAAATGTGTTCAACATTTTTTCCGAAGATCTCCTTTAGATCAACCGCTAAGGGAACCAAAAACGTCGATTTGACTAGTGCATCCTACAGTAATTCTGAGCTCAAAATTATCATCCCAAATCATGTTTTACATTCATTTACAAAAGGATTAGTTGTACATGTGCACATAATTTAGGTACAATAGTTGTGAAGCAGGATCAATGACCAGGAAAAGTATTTTACAGAAATGTTGAGCATTAAGATAGAAGGCACTGCATTTGCTTGACTGAATGTTAAACTTATCACATCACATTTACAACACAGCGTATATTTTTGCCTCAAGCAGGATAATATTTCGTTACGGTGGGACATTCTATCAGCCGCAGTAAGTCATGTCATAACAATAATGATGATAGCCATTTAGCTGGATTCCATCAGTTTTTTTTGTATGTAAGATAAAAGTGATGGCTCGGTATCATAACTCTGGTGTTCAGACCATCTACAATCTTGAAAGGTTTACCGTTTGATTAAACTTGTAGATTGTTTGCAGATCATGTTAAACCTTTGTTTCAAAGTTGAAACCGTAGCAAAGTAGCAAGTAAAGTATAGTTAAATAGTTTGATACAAAAATAGATTTTTGACAAGTCAGCAGATTCCAATTCAATTTTTATTTATCAATATACTATTTGCTTACAGACATAAGAATCAACAACTTGATGAAAATGCAGAAACAATATCAAAAGATAAGGTAATATTTAGGTAAAGTTTACATTTTGACTTCTACCTAAATCTATTTGAACTTTCTCATTTCTTCTAGAAGAAATTCACGACATGTGCTATATCAGTTAACCGTATTTTCTTACAAAGTTATCAAAATCGAAGTTTTGTATTCCTTAAATGATCACAGTATTCTATTATTTACATTTTACAAATAAATATATGGAGCAGTATAATAGGTAACGTTTCTGGCTAACGTGCAACCTTTTATTTTGTAATCATTTGAAGATATATTTGGAATAAATACAAAAGATTAAATAGGAGGTGAACAGTGAAAACACTTTTGCTATATCAGTTGTAGATCAAATTATATGCTACATTCCAACAAACCATGCGTTAATGGAGAGAATTTCTTTCCATTTTTCATCAGAAATACCTATTTTGGGGGCATGTATGCGTATAGACAATCGGTTTTGGTGGCACCCAGAGAAAATGTTTGTATAAAGCATTGTGCTGTCCATTAGAATCAGACAAAAACATTTTTGTTTGCCAATGTGCTTCCATTTGAGGCTGATATCATACTGACAATATGCAGCCTTCTTTAGTTTTTTCCTCTTTGCTGCAAATTACGCTAGTGCAACAAGGTAAAAGAGGCGAAACAACAAATAAGTAAGAAAAGAAAGCTCCTATATAGGTATGTGATCTTATTATGTAACAATATTACGTTTTTTAATGATTCGCCTATGGCCTTCACAAAAATAAAAACTTTTTTAGCCATACCCACATGACTGACGTGTATCACCCATGTAAGAACCGTGTCGTATCGCGGATACCGACACCATTGTCAGAAGGTACATGCATATACCTATTCATCATAATCTAAAAAATGAGTTTCTGCTTCCCATTTTAAAAACATTTGAATGAGTTATAAAAACTTTTATTGTACATTTTTGCTTGTACTAACAATAAGAAAGATAGCAACTGTTTTACTGTGGGTGGTGTCTTATTCCTTTTTCTTACCAAATGTAGGTAAATTAAATAACTATTCATTCATGCCTATAAAATTGATGTATTAAGCACCATTATAAAATCATAAAGCGAATTTCGAGAGAATCATCTTCAAAGAATCCGTAGTTTCACAAGATGTTGATCCTATTTATACTTTATGATTTTAATCATGCATATCAGCCATACTGGCAGTAGGCGGTTCAAGGCTGAAACATAAACACTTTCTAGAGAAATAAAGAGATAATATATAGTGTAGAAATGAATTTGATGTCAGTATTCGGTATACGATATAGAATAACTACAAGTTTTAATAAACATCTTACGTTTCTAAAATTGCGTATTATGCTGATATGATAACGTTTTGTCACACGTGCAAGTTATGCTATCGTAACTGTAACCTGCATTATTACATATATCCATAAATTACCTACGTCCAATAATATATAGCGTATATTAATATAAATCATCGATATATACATATAAACCAAACCATCAAACACGTTTTAATCATACCTTGCACCTTCTTTTGTTGCTGCTACTGTAAAAGATGCAAAACTTTCTCCTTCATCTTTTAATAACTTGCACTCTTTGATGTAATGCTTACTAGATGGTATTTTTAGGCACTTGAGTGAGACAACTTATTATTATTTTTTACATCAAAGAACGCTTTCTACTTCACAGTAAAGGAAATACATACACTCTTTTCATTCATGAAAGACGGTTCATTATCAAACAATGCAAATAGGTTTGGTATGCATATCATACTCGGTATGCAAATGTATATAGACAATGCATATGTCTATTTTGACTTTCTTTTTCCACTCGCGTGAAAGCTCTTTATCATAATAAAAACAAAGAGAAGGCGAAAGAGAAATAATGTATGATCCAATTCCCAAATGTTAACCTTATATGCTTGCTATTACAGTTAAATAAGATAAATATAATGTATGCATACCTTTTCCAGTGAAACTATTCTCGAGAAAGTCGGGAATCATCTTACAGAGAACTACATTACTTTGCTTCTTGCCATTAAAAACTGAGTGAGATCATTTGGAAACAAAACATGAGATGAGCTTCCATCATTGTATGACATCATTGTAAAACATTCAATGATTACTATGATTAGTTAGCATTAAGATTCTACATAATGTTCATGCATCTGTAACACGTGGGTGGGTAATAATGTGTACACATTCATTTTCCGATTTTGGTTTAAGATATGGGTCCGTGCCCGTGGGATCACAACAGGTCATGTAGATGTTTCATTTTTTCTATGTTCTCTTTATAAGTATATATGTATATTATATTAAAATTATAATGTTGAATGTATACAATAAAAAAGTGAACATTTTAATTCCATTTTATCATCCTCGATGAAACTTTGCTTACTTCAGCTGTTATGATATTTGAACTCACGTGAAAAACTCTGGTGATGTCTGTTTGCCGAAAGTAAACCCTTCGGTCGAAGTATTTGTGCAAATACTACACATTTTAAACATTCAGGTTATTCAAAAGAAACGCAACTGTCAAATGTGTTATATGACAAAAACAACGAGTTAACTCGAATTTTTTCATCAAAAACAATCCTAAACGTAAATATTACCGTGAGGGTTGTTCACCCACTGGCGAATGCAGCAGGTAGTTAAAGCGTGTGTAGAATGTAGTGTGTGAACCCAAACGTGGAGATGTTTTTGGGTTTATCCACTTTACTTTGACCATTGGACTTTCTGTGGCTTTCTAAACAAGCATTGAACCACACAGATTGATGTACAAACTGATAGACAAAAAATAAAACGCGTATATTTGGGGTAACGCTGTTCCAATCTGAAAAGCTGTTATCAGCACCGGCTTCACCGATGGTAAACGTATTCAGTATTGATGAAAGTTTTGAATTATGTTGGATTATTAGGTTCAGTTATGGGCAATTTTAGTGCTAACCTGAAATTTTGCTTAAATAGTATAGTCTAGATTCAAGATTACGGTTTAAATTTTGTTGTATGTGTAATAATGCCAAGGATGAAAAAATAGCATCAGACTATTTCTGAATAAATTCAATCCATTTTTTTTCAAATCAATGCCGACTAATGTGAGTCGTCCAAAAAAGTTCAACTAAACCGATTTAGTCTGTAAAATTTCAATACTAACTTCAATGTCGACTAATAAAATCCAACAAATAATAGTATGCGCTTTCATGATGGTTATGCACTAACTAAGAGCTACTTGTATCTCTATCTCTATCAATCATATCTTACCGACGGCCCAGAAAAAACAAAGATTATTTTTTCATACATCCGTACATACTACATACTACATATCACAAGCTTCGCACAGTATTTATGTTATATCCATTGATTCACAATTATCTTTGTTTTGCAAGTAAACTTGCACATGCCAAGTTTCATTTGAATTCATTAAACTATGTGGTTATGCGAAGCATGTTTAATTATGACATTTAAAGGCGGAGCAGTTGTATAAAACAACAACTGAAACTTTACAAATACCATTTTCTATGAGAAAATGAAGTCTGCAAATTTTTTCAACACAGGCCCAGAATTTTTTGAATATCTTTTATGAAAACACCAGTGGACTAAAAAAACATAAATAAATAAATGATATTTACATGAAAAAGTCGGTATATGCACAAAAGCGTTTGCAATAATTAGGTCATGTATGCCCTAACATTCCTATTTAAATTAAAAATTCCACCATTGGGAAACAATTTTTGCTAAATATGTGAGTTTTGATACATTTTTTTATTAATTGCGATAAACAGAAATTATTGTAAAACTATTTAATATAATACAGATGTGCTAATGTATAAATATTCTCCGAAGCACTTCGATTTTTTGAGCCTTCAGATCGATCGACTAAATATCAACAAAAATGATCCAAAAATCACCGTTACATCTCCGAGCTATGTAGCATGTAGTGACTTTCTACGACACGTGGCATATGTTAAAGGCTGTGACGTTGTATTAACATTGGAAAGTAAATTTAGCATTCGTTTCAGCATGTAATGCACCTACATTTAAGCATTAATCTTATACATAGTTCGTCCCTTTTGCCAGTTCGCCTAAGGTCATGTATAGGTATGATCGTCCTTTTTTTCACCCCGCCAGCATAACTCGTGAGATAAATCGAATATTTTTTTTAGTTGAATGACTATAAACGACAATGTCTTCTTCACTATTTTGCTCCAATCCAAAGTGAAAGTAAAAATACTCCTAAAATAGCTGCTATTCGATTTCCTTTTGGTGAAGAATAGAAGAACTACTAAAAGTTTAACAAGCTTCTTTCTACAGCTATTATGGGAGGGACAAAGTGATTCGTCAACTTTCTTTTTAGCCAACATCTGGAGAAATTTTTGGCTGTACACAGTCAATAAGAATAAATACATAAACTTATATACATAATATTGGATTATATGACAAACATTTGGATGTTTCATCCATCCAGTCCAGACGGCCAAAATGAAAATAAGTTGTTGGAAAAGGAACACTTATGCTCTTCATCTCTGCCTCTAAAACGTCTTCTATTCTATTGTATTATTTCTCAGTCTCATCTGCTGTTTTATCTTTCCAACTAAAGGACACCGTTTGTACTCAACTACGAAACGAGTTTTTATTTCGGACAGCATCAATAGTCAAAATACTCCAGACACGGACATATACACCACCGCATAATAGCACACACTCCATCACATCATCATGATCATCATCAACATCTCCGCTTTCTTATTTGTATACCGCACCGGTTATATAGTCCAATCCAACAAAAAGCAATGCTAAATGGATAAAGTTTTTATTTGCTTGGCTCTTTTTTTGACAGGGCTAGCTTTTCCTGTCTTGTAGTTTCCTTAAATAGAAAATTTTATTTGCTTTATAGTGTCCACACAACTGTGCTCCGGTTTCTTATTTGCTTTCTCTTTCTCGCATTGCCTCCTCATTCGTAGAAAAGAAAAGGTGATGTTCCATCAAATACGCGTTTGTAGTTTGTTTTAAAATTACTTATTTTAAATTAGAAAAATTGTTCGAAAACTTACTCACTGATCAGTTTTTACATAATTTTTACACTCAAATTACGCACCTGGAGGGTTAGCAATAAACAATGGATGATATACTAACAGTAATAACAGCAATGACGATAAATTTAGCATATTTTTTCGGCAGAGTACCAAGAAGAGGGACTAGTGCAGCATAATGATCCCATATCATAGTGCCTCATTATCTATTCCATACAGCTGAAAGCTTCCATATTTTTCTTTCAAGTATCACATGTGTCAATATACACATACATGAATATCACAATGTGATCCATCTGACATTCAAAATACACCGGAAGGTTTTTTACGTCTTTTGAGAGGGCCATACCAAACTTATGCATAAATTAGTTGTAATTTGAGATTGACTTTTTGTCCCTTGTCGCCACAATGGAGAGGCTACCAGACGTAACACAATATTTTATGCAGCATGTGTAAATGAATGACTAAGAAGGGGTAAATTGGTTCATAGGACACTTTTCTTTCACTCAAATGGCGTAATATGTAATATGAGTGAAAGCGTAAACTTGAGCCTGTGGTGCTTTTGTATTGTAATAAAAAAGCAAACATACTACGTTCATCTTTTGTGATAGTTCATTGTAGCTTAAATAAGCTAAAAAAACACGAACACTTTGTGTCTAGTTTTTTATGTGTAAAAAACGAGGCATGTAATGGCTGAAGGGAGAAAATCCTAACTGGAAATGTATAGAGATAGCGTGTTGCTGCTGGAAGCTATTACCCCAGCTTGATGTTTTCACTCTGCTTTCAGTCTCGATTGAGAGCTTGCTCTTTCTTCGCTTCGTAGCGGTTGACTGTCCAAACATAAAAACATACGCATTGCAACAAATAGTAATATTTTTTTACTTTTACTGGAGAAAGCTCCCTTTTCTCAGTTTGCTCCTATAAATAGTCGTCATCATCATCCCAACTCATTTCAACATATATTGTTGTAGTGGTCTTTGTACTTTGATAATACACGACTAATTCAAGTTTAACTGCTTGCTGTAACAGGAGAAACATCTGGCGATTTTTGGTTTATCTATCGTCGTGGTCATAATAAAGAGTATAAAAACCACACGTATTGACCATAACACTCAAAATAAAACAATTCTGTTCGCACGATGTGCATCTTTATTTTCAAGAATAGCTTGTTTTCATAATAGAATCTTTTTGTGTTGTTGGACATGGAATATTGTATGGAACTATCTATTTATAGAAATAATGAAAAGGAGAGATTTTTTTCTGTGTTAATAAATGAAATTCATGTTAGAAGAACAAATGAACACTAATTTGTTCATGGACCAAATCCTGGGATCACAAGTCATATATTAATACTGAAACGAAATTGGGACATTGAAATTGAAACATTGTTGAGTTGAGCATTTGATACTGAAATAACTTCAACTGTACTTAATAATGCATATGATTGTTAATTGGTTCTACATAAAGGATAAACCGCGGACAGGAAGTTAAGTGAGTCGACATAAGTGAGTTTGAGAAAGCAACCCTGCAGCAGTATAGACATCAAATGATGGGTTGGATGTGGATGTGAGGAAGATCATGGTTCGTCTTTGTTGCATCATTATTATTTCCACTCCTACAGTGGTATCATCATAAAACTCTTAATAAACTCTTTCTTTTTTAAAGACCTCGTATCTTCTTCTCAAATATAAAATAAAGTAACCCATCTCCAAGATTTAATGTGAATTTGATGTGTTTTGAAGTGAAAGCGGTCATTTTTTATTTCCATTTTTAAAGCTGTTCTGCAGTAGTCACTTTTTTAAGTTCTATCTCATGATTATAAACGAAAACTTTAAAGGAAAAATATAACTTTTTTTGTATCAGATTATGGAGATTTTACAACATTGTGAAGCTGCAAAAGTTAGTTAATTTGACAGTTCATTTAAATTACTGGTGCCAAACGACGTGTAAAATGGAAGGTAAAGAAGAAATCGGTGCAGCTTCTAGCAAAGGAGAAGAATTTCCATCATCTCTCCTGCTGTCTCTGTTAACTGAGCTGGAAGAAGATGACTTTAGCTCAATGAATGAAAGGGTGTCAATTACCGACATTACTGAACAGAGTATTAGGAGTGACGCTACGGAGAAATCTATCCCAAATACGTACTATAACCCAAGAAATTCCCTGTCGTCAGAGTTAGAAGCACCTATACCGTCGCCAACAGCTTTCCTGAATGGGTTTGAGGTAGACGAGCTGAATACCAACATTAGTGACTATTACTCAACTAATGGATTTCCTCCGTATTATTCTGCTTGGCAAACCACCACTGTTGATCCTTTGGAAATTACTGGAAATGACAGCGATGTGGCAACCGCTCATCATCATGAAGTTGGCGGCACGACACCACTGCCTCCAAATTTTACTGAGATCAGTCAACTGAACAAAGACTGCATTGTTGCATACGTGATACTCTTCATTTTTGCGGCGGTAGGAAATATTCTAGTTTTGTATTGTGTGAGTCGATATGATAGACTGGGAAAAACTAGAACACCTCTTCTCATCATGAACTTGTGCATCGCAGACTTGATTGTAACATTTTTTCTTATGCCGACTGAAGTTATATGGAGATTTACTATTGCCTGGAAAGGCGGAGACTTACTTTGTAAACTTTCTCAGTTTGTGAGAGCTTTTGGAATGTACTTGAGCTCAAATGTTGTGATCTGCATAAGTATAGATAGGTATTTTGCAATTGTATATCCACTCAAACTGGCAGGAGCTGTGAAAAGGGTGAAATGGATGTTGGTGGGAGCTTGGATTGTTTCTGCGGTTTTTGCTGGACCACAGGCAAGTTGAATTTATAGTTTATTGTTTTGCTTAGCATGTACATTTTGTACATAATATATACCTAATTATAACTGCAATTATGAAGTATTTCTATAAACCGCAAGCAACACTAACTAAATTAAGAACGTAGCGCAAGCGACCAACCTAATTATAGTTTTTACATGGATGCCGATACCCCTGCTCATCTTCATGCTCGGCTCAGACATTAGATAGCAGTCAAAAAGTTTTAGACAGACAAACGAAAAATGTGAACGTTGCGTTGGTTGATGAGTAATAGCTGGCTTTATCAAAATATACTTATAGAAAGTAAGTATAACTGACAAAAATTAGTGCAAGATATAATCCGAAAATAATCACGGAGGGATTACAATATAGCTAAATGACAGTTTGAATGGCATATTGATGAATTATTATCTAAATCCTTGCTTTATCATCCTCTTTTCGCACGAAAGAATTAAGCTTTAGTTACTACATCAAAAGGGTTTTCTAAAATCTCATTTCTATGATACTCTACAATTTGAAATAGCTCAAAAATTGCTTAGCCATGGAATAAAATTTCATATTATAGATGAATAGCTTTGTATTTGTTTAGGAGAGTAGATGTAATGAGAAAAGTATCATTTCATGCGATGAATAAATAGCTGTGTAGATCATATCATAACTTCTGAAGTTGAAATTTGTGTTGAGATTAATCAAGCAGTTAACAAAGTAGTCTTCGTATGATTTGATATTAAAACATGTATATTACGCCGTGTATTATATGGAGTCTTGGGACGCAAAGTCAAGTAGTATATTATCATCATCATTCGTTTCAGAGGTTTCGGACAACTACCATATTTGATGCTACTACTTTTCTTAAGCTTTCCGAGAAATATTTTCAGTCAAATTCAGTCCCTTGACTGTTATTTAAGTTTCCGCAAATCATCTTCAAAATCTTGACTAACAAAAAGACATATACATACATTAATGATATCGTACTGGATTTATTTATTTTTATTCATTGTGTTGAGCACTTACAGTTGGCTTCACAAACAAAAATATCACTTGAGTTTTGGAGCAGTTATGTTTTGAAAAGGGTTTGAATGCATGCCATAGAACTGTTACTAAAATACATCCTCCTTTTTGTCCATTTGATGTGCACACCACTGCCAACTGTCTGGTTTCCCAACTGACGTGATATCATGTTATTAACTAGTTTGTCAAGTGAAAGCCATCATCGAGTGAAAGCATATAAGCTGTACAACAAATATAAATTTATGTGTTGAACGGTTTCCAAAACTTTTAGAATTTGAAACCTTCCAGTCCACACATTTGTAAATAAGTAACTCTAATGCACATCTTGAAAGCATATACAATTCATTTATTCATTATTTTTTAAAAGATAAATTATCATATAATGGATATTGATGCTGAATCTACTCTAACATATACTTAAACAAGCTTAAGCTCTTTGTCACTGATTCATTGTGAATTAATCTCTACAGTCGGCGGCGGCAGTGCGAATACCATTACATGCGATGTATGCTATTGTTTAAAAAAAATGCTGATGAGTGTCTATGGAACAAAAGGATTTTTCATAATATCCTTTTACATGGTGCTCTTTTAGGCTTAGGATCGTATTATTTTTTCCCTTTGTGCACTTTACGCCAAACTCATTTTCCATAAAAACTTAATGGCGAGTCTAGCTGAAAATACTAAAAATTATCCACTTTCTGATATCCTTTTAAGAGATTTTAGAATGTTGTGTTGTTTTATGATTTATGGATATTACAACAAAAAAAATCCTAACATACGTCTAATTCTCAATACAAGAATATATACATATATGCTGCTTCCAAGAAAATATTGAAAAATCTGAAAATGAATATACATATGCATCAGCATACAATACATCCTTTTGATTTTAAATTTCACGGGGAAAGAATATACCTCCTTTTATAAATCCAATCCCAACATTGATTTTCTCCTCCGTTTTCATCCTGTTTGAATGTGCAAATGACATTATATTATAGATTTAAAACGCAACAATGGAATATGTGAGACCTAAAAAAGTAAATCTCTGAATAAGGGGAAAAAATGGGAATATGCATGTTCAGGTTTTGCACATGGGAAATATTTTAAAGTTTCAAATTTAAGAGGTATTTGAAAACCAAAACTTGATGTGTATCTGGTTCAAATATTAGCCGAAGAGAATAGCAGAAAAAACCTTAAACCGCATAATATTCTCTTTAGACATTAGAAACACGACCGCTTTCTTCTTCTAGGAAAGCTTTCAGGCAGTTTCCATCCATCATGCATGCAATTTCTCTACAGACAGGTAATCTAGTAAATTCTTATGAAATCGTAATGTTCAATGTTTGCTTTAAACCTAAGGTAGTAACTAGTAACGACTAAATTCGACGATAGCTGCAGCATTTGTGACGTTAGCAAAGTTTCAGTTGTTTACGCACATTTTTCCTTGTGAAGTTTGTACTAAACGCTCATGGTTTTCCTTGTGGTTGTTTTGCAGCATTCAGTTGAGTTGCTCAAAGCTAACGATAAGTTGAAGGACTGAAAATGTAGGCTTTATTAGTACTTACTATGTACCTACAATATCGAATATCGTACTGTAACAAGCTGTTTTCATTTTACTATCGATAACTACATACATTGAAAAATGTCCCTATTCATTATTTTAAATTGCTAAGTCTAGATCCATAAATACTGTTTTAAAAGCATCTCTATGTTATCAAATACTTTTTTCAACTCAATTTTTTTTCGCTGAACAATTTTGTTTGCAGAAAAACAAACTGTCAACTTATTCTCAATCTTCAAAACTAGTTTACGTACGTGCAGATGCAAAAACGAATGATTGAGGAAAACAAGAGTTACATGTTATACACATACATCTCAATAATAATATCAAAAGTTGGATGTGTTTACAACTTTGAGATGCCTATATTTAAAGAAATATTTGATAACAAGCTTGAAAAACTAAATTTGTAAAACTTGGAGGAGATTTGAGGCAACAATGTTTGATTTGTTATGTTTTATTCGTTCTCCAAATAGAAGTTATTACAAACTCCAGTAAAAACGTATATGAATTTAATGTAAGTTACCTACAGTATATTCATTGACTATATAAATTATAATTCAATAGTATATACAATATGTCTCACCTGATAGGTTGGCATTTATGATTTACCTGATTCTTCGTATTCTTGATTCCTTTAGCACTATTATTTCTCATCAATACTAATTAAGTCGACGTTGTTGAGAAAGCTATTGAACAAAATTACTAATCGTGTCAACCTCACTTATCAACGAAAAACAAATAGAAAGGAAGAAAACATACGTAGCATTTATATGAAGAAGTATCACGAGACAGCTTACGCACTTTCTCCTTGCAAGCTTGCAATATGTCTTTAACACTTCATTGCCACAGCAGGTGTTCTAACCAACCAAAACCATATTGACTGAGACCGTATCATTTCAATGTGCGGTTTACGTCATACGAAAAGTTTCTTTCTAAATTATCTTTTTACGCCTTGCAGCTTTACACGATAGCTCACACAGCAAAGTCTAAATGCAAGATCTTAAAATACAAAAATTTATTTAATATAGTGTTACTAAAAAGTGCTTCCTCATATATTGTCGACAAATGAGCTTTTAGAGATTTATCTGTTCCTTTTAACGTTTTCCGCGGACGTTTTTTGAACTCTTTTTTACAATCCATTTGTCAAATGCGTTGTTCATTTCTACATATGTCATGTCATAAACGGGTAGTTCTCTTCTCTCTGAAACGAATCTATTCCATAATACTGTTATATATTCACTCATTGAATCTGATTAGCGTCATATCCATGAGAGGTGATGGTTTCCATTTTGACAATAATGTGGACATGGGCAACGTCTTTGATGACAACACTTGATTGATATATCAGATCAGAATAGTGAATGAATCATGTCTATAAACCTAATAAAATTATGACAATATGGCATTGATTGCGAATTAAATGTTCATGGTATTTTGCTCATAGTAAATAATTCTATCTGAGAAATCTAAGCTTCAAGCTTCTGAGGGATCCTGGTAAACCTGTTAGGAATAAGAATCAAATCAGGGATCAAAGCTAAGAGAGAATCACACTCATCACAGAGTATACACACATGTTGGGTTGATATATTACTAAACTATCACGTCGAACCTACAACCTAGCTCTCACTTGAAAATTGAATTCTGTATTCGTTCATCCTTCTGATTACTCCGATTCCGTTGTATAAGTGATTTTTAACCAGATTCTTTCTTTGGCACTTGTAGAAATTACTAAAAGAAATAAAATTGCAATCAGCCTATTTTCAGCGTTATGATTGATTGCGCTATTAGAATGAGCCCATGGATGTCAGATGCGAAGCTTCCGTTGTTCCGTTTAG